>CAUYLG010019633.1:0-274260 GCA_963573385.1 Cacajao melanocephalus
TGCAGCACTGTTTACAATAGCAAAGAACTGGAACCAACCCAAATGCCCATCGATGATAGAATGGATAGGGAAAATGTGGCACGTATACACCATGGAATACTATGCAGCCATAAAAAATGACGAGTTTGTGTCCTTTGTAGGGACACAGATGAACCTGGAAACCATAATTCTCAGCAAACTGACACAAGAACAGAAAATCAAACACCGCATGTTCTCACTCATAGGTGGGTGTTGAACAATGAGAACACATGGACACGGTGGGGAGCATCACACACTGGGGTCTGTCAGGGGGAAAGGGGGGAAATAGGGAAGGGACAGCAGGGGGTGGGGAGTTGGGGAGAGATAGCATGGGGAGAAATGCCAGATATAGGTGATGGGGAGGAAGGCAGCAAATCACACTGCCATATGTGTACCTATGCAACAGTCTTGCATGTTCTTCACATGTATACCAAAACCTAAAATGCAATTAAAAAAAAAAAAAAACATGGTCTTCTGGAACCTGGAGGATCCTTATAAATCACTGAATCCTAATCCAAGCTGAATGACTTGCCCAAGGTCACAAAACGACTCACTGGCTGAGCTAAAACTGAAATGCAGGCCTTCACTAGTGATTGACTTCTAACACAGCACTGTTCCAATGTGGTACACAGACAAACTGAGAAGAGTGAAATTCAGGGAGAAGAAGAGTTCTATTTTCACCTCGTGGGTAAAGTGTTCATTATTTTTAAAATTCCACTCTTAAGCTAATGCCTTCTTTAGATGATAGGTGAAATCTTTCCTTAACACTAGGAAAAATTGGAAAAAAAAAAAAAGGGAAATATGAGGCTTTATTTTGTACCTTGCTCTGTCTTTCTTTTGGAGCCATTTCAAATTATAAATATGCCCTATTCATATGTAATTGTTTCCATTGGTTGTGGGGTTCCAATGGCCTTTCAAAGAGCAGAGAACACTGTCCACAATTGGTACTTCTCCAAGTGCAAGAGGAGTTTGGCCTACAAATGATTCCAAAGCAGTTCATGTTTTCAAAGAACTGGGATACGTAGATGTGTTCTTAAAATAGACGCTAATAAGCAGACACCAACATTGAGTAGTCCCGTTTTATATCTTACTGAGATTTTACTAATTAAAACATACACACAAATTCTTTACAACAAAAACAGAAAGTCATCAGAAGGTTGGCTTTGCCTGCTGTTTTTGATCTTTCTTGATGGTTTGCAGGCTACTTTAATTTGGGCTCATTTATTTAACTGTTTTTGGACCTTGGAGTTTAACTGACTGTGTGACTTTCCCTTTGTCTGGATTTAAGAGAAGGGGTGTGGCTCCCATGCCAGCTCTGTCTCCCGTACCCCATCATGCTCTGCTCAGTGCTTCTTGGCATTGAGCTGTCAGAACATGCATCATTGGTCTGTTCCATTTTCTCACTTGCTCTGCCCTTTCTTCCTCATTTAATGCTCTGTTCTTTTCTAACCTCTCTGAATTCAAGCCCCAGAAAAGAAAAAAAAAAAAAAACTACAGAAATACAAGCACAGAGTTACCCAATGATTAAGAGTTAGAGTACTAACATTGTTTTCTGGGCTTTATGTCCTATTCCCAATGTTTGCAATGGGTCCTATGGAAAATCAGTTGACGTACTTCATTTTATTCATAGAGAAAGTGGGGATCTCAGTGGTGCCCTTTGTCTTAGAAGATCACAGTGATATGTTACGACCCTATGTTCCTAAAGAGTTGTGTTACACTTGATGTCTAAGCTGAGCTGGTGCACAGTGAACTAAGGAGCAGCACAGGGTAATGAAGCCACTTCTGACTGTGGTGACCAGTGACCTAATGAGATTTCCCACAATGTACGCGTATCCTACATTTTGTTTTATTTAACTTTAATTGAAAGCTTAGGAAACGCTTCATGCTTCATAAATGTTCTGTTATTTTCAGATCAATCTACTACACTGGAAAACTTAATAAACAAATAGATAATGGTCCTGCTGAGTTGTTCAACATTTCTTATTCACATCTCACCAGCTTCATGCCCCGCTCGCAGATCCTCATCTCTTGTTTTGTTGTGGTTGTTCATTTTTTTTAAACATGAATTTTCTGAAAAGATACACTCTGCAGCAAAAAGGGTGATAAACACCAGGGCAACCCGCTTCTGAACCACTTTGCATTTGACTGGTTTTTGAGTTATATGTTAATATTCCATATTAACACATTTTTTCCAAAATAAATAAATAATCAGGACAGGATTATTTCCTTCTTCATTCTGTTTTTTTTTTTTTTTTTTTTTTTAAAGAGAGCAAAAAAGTATTCTTAGAAATATCTGCCTCCAGGCGTGTGTGTGATGTGTCATTCTGGTTTGTTATATTCAACTCCTAATGGCCCCATGTGGGTGGCATGTGAGCTGTGACTAATAAAAGGCAAACTTCTAGATACCTTAGGATTTTGACATGGTACTGTCTTTGCCTTGATGCTTCTACATAGCCCACTTGGAAAAGTTTAAAACTTAATAAAAGGAAATAGATTAAATCAGTCACATGTCGCATAATGATGCTTTGGTGAAGAACAGACAACATGTATGATGGCAGTCCCATAAGATTATAATACCATGTTTTTACCATATATTTTCTATGTTTAAATATATTTAGATTCACAAACATTTACCTCTGTGTTGCTTGCCTGACATATTGCCTAATACAATTGCCTACTGTACTTAGTACAGTAACAGGCTATGCAGGTTTATAGCCTAGGAACAATAGGCTATACCATATAGCCTAGGTGTATAGTAGTCTACACTGTCTAGGTGTATACACTCTGATGTTCACACAATGATGACATCCTTTAAAGACGTTTTTCTCCATCCCCATTGTTAAGTGACACATTACTGTGCACAAAACAGACCAAACAATGATAAGAGTGACCATAGAGTCGGAGAGCCCAAATAAATTCTGCTCCTTTTCCAATTAGAATAATGAGAAAACCCAGCTATTTTCTCAATCTCAAAGTCCCTGGGTGGGAAAATTCTTGGGAAGTATAGAGAGGGAAAAAATTGTTCCTTTGGCATGGAAATTATATTTTATTTAGTATTTATTTAATATAAAGAACTCAAAACAGTGACCACAACAGTATTAAGTCTGTGACCACATATACCATTAGCACCTTCAGTACTACTACTTTTCTTATTGAGTGGCCCTCTATTTAGGCTATCACAGAAAATACTAAAGAACTGAGATCATTTTTCTGTGTTCTAGGGTGACTAGGGGTCTTATGAAGAAGCGTACTTCTTAGAAGTATCAAGTGGGCTAGGACACAGACTCACAGTTAAACGATTCCATAGTTTATGACTTGTATCTGTTATCTGTTTCTGTGAATAAATGTAACCCCATGAAACCCCATGAAAATATATGGGGTTAGACACAGGAACAGAAAACCAAACACTGTATGTTCTCACTCATAAGTGGGAGTTGAACAATGGGAACACATGGACACAGGGAAGGGAACATCACACAGTGGGGCCTGTCGTGGGGTAAGGGGCAAGGGGAGGGAGAGCATTAGGACAAATACCTAATGTATGTGGGGCTTTAAACCTAGGTGATGGGTTGATGAGTACAGCAAACCACCACAGCACACATATACCTATGTAACAAACCTGCACACGAATCCCAGAACTTATAATAATTTAAAAAAGAAAAGAAAATATACTGGGTTAGATTACATTTGTCTCTGCTGTATCATGCTGTCTCTATTATCTTTGTATATAAAAATGAATAAATAGAGGAAAAATGAACAAAAGAAATGAATGTTATTATGCTTTAATTTGTATGTGTACTTTATGGGTGACTTTGGTTTTTCCTCCGTAATAAAACTCCATCAGCCCATCTGAGATGTATTGGGAAACATGGTGCTAGATACACTTATTTTCACCAAAGTTTAAAAGAGCTGCAGTACCTATGGAAAAATGAAGAGGAAATTTTTGATAGAGCCATGGGTAAATGTACCCGCCTTTTTGAAAAATATAGTTCAAACAAGTATGACCAAAGGGAAGGACAAAGGATGGAGGAGCACAAGATGGAGAAAGGCGTGTTGGGGAACCTGTAAATGTGCTTGCCCTTAAATTAATATTTAAGATATGCATGAGGAAGGATGGAAGGTCAAAGATTGCCTAAGCCTTGAGCAGGTATGTTTGTTAGACACATGGCTGTGTGTAGAGGCTATATCGATATGTGACATTACAGAAAAGGAATGGAGAGGAAATGGAGAAGTGGACACAGCTCTGCCTTTACTTGTATTGCTGTACCAATTAAGTACAAAAGTGCCCTCGACCATGTATCAGCAGTCACGGTATGGATCTCACCAGGGAAAGATGCTTTGCATTTTCTCCCAAAAGCCAAGTAAGAAAGGTAGGCTGTGAGAAACTTACAGTAAATCTCCTCATTAATGAAAATCTGCTTTTAAGGTGATTTGCTTTGGTTCACAGCTTATTTTCAAGATCAGGATTAATATTAATTGTAAATTTATGGAAAGTGGAGATACTTAAGAAACAGCAGGTTCTCTGTGCATAGGTTTGTCTGTCCTCTGGGGATACATGCCTTGGAAGGATGTGGCTTGCACGACAGCTTACATAACTGGTATGATTATCAACTGTGCATGCATTATTGATGTCTGGAACAGCTGCATGCTTGTAAAGGTTTGCATCTTGAAGTCGAGATGGAGTCCCCTGGGCATTGTGAAGATTTGTGTAGGGACTTCAATATGGCTCATGTCTTCATGTTCTCTGTAATCATAATATCAGCTATATTAATAGTAAATACTTAGAACACTTAATATACACGAGGCACAGTTTTATTCATTTAATCATTACAATAACCCTATGAGTTATATACTATTAATAATAATAATTTAGAAAAGAGGAATGTGAGCCACTGAAATGTTAAGAAATTTTCCAAGGTCATATAGCTAGTAAGTGCTGGAGGCACATCTTGAACCCTGACAGAGTAGTTCCAGCGTCTCTACTGATCAAGCATGGGGCCAGCCTGCCTGTGCACACACACCAGAAATGGAATTACAGAAATACTGGATGAATAGCAAGTTGTGTATATAAGTTACATCCATTAAAATAATATTTATACAATATAGCATGTATGAGAGTTTCATAACACATACCATATTTCCTCGATTTTAAGGCACACGTTTTACTCATGAATTAACATTTCTGCCATTAAATTGTATCTTACCATTGATGATAAGAAAGCATTACATTGAAATTTATTTGCTTCTATGTTTTTCCTTCTTAGCGACTCAAAACTATAATGTATTTTACAATCAGTAGCATCTTATTGCCAATATAATACAGAAAGTAATTTTTAATCCCAGAATATGGTAAATTAAAAAGTGGTATATGGATGTAGATAAAAGAATGTTGGTAGATGTACATATGTTTGTT
This sequence comes from Cacajao melanocephalus, assembly GCA_963573385.1. Classification (NCBI taxonomy): domain Eukaryota; kingdom Metazoa; phylum Chordata; class Mammalia; order Primates; family Pitheciidae; genus Cacajao; species Cacajao melanocephalus. Next base: position 5,432 of record CAUYLG010019633.1, read on the forward strand.
TTCTGACTAAAGTTTGATATAACTGCCCTGACTCAAAAAATATAGGATGCACTTTTCCTCCCAGACAGGACCCACTGATAATGTAACAAATGTGGAGTAATATCATTAAGAAAATTAGAACACAAAATGAGGAAGAAAGGCAAAATTAATGCAGAATATGTGCACAACGGAGAAGTACATATGAAGTACAGAGAAGTAAATGAGCAGCAAATGGATGACTATTTCATAAAGTGAAACAATGACTGAGAAAGCTTAGGAGTTAGAATTAAGCTCACCTTGGTTAGAATTCCATCTCTCTCCTTATTCAATACAACTGCATAAGTTGCTATGCTATACATGGACCCTATCCTGGAGGGAACATGCATCCTATTTTCTATAATTCTGGAGAGATGGATCAAAGCTCTGGAAAAAGCAGGCATCTATATATCTACCAGTATGCTTTTCATTCTTATGCACGTGTTTCCTGACCTTTAGAAACTTCACTTTCCTAACCTGAGATAAAGAAAAAATAAGTCTACCATTTAAACATTTTTCTAAGAACAAATGAGAAATATTTGGAAACTTCTTGCTGGTGTAAGAACTCATTAAATTATTTCTATTATTTTTTGACAAATGAGCTGAATCAGAAATGTAGTATTCTTCACCCCGTGCATTTAGGTTCAATTATTGTTTAATGGTATCTAATGTTTCATTATACCCTGTTACTGGCAGCCTTCCTGCAGCATTAATTATATACCATCCTGCAGAGCATTTCCATGGGCAACAAACGCTTTTGACAAAAGGGCACTAGCTCCCTTTCTGGGCATTTAATTTTAAATGTGTGTGTTTGTGTGTGTGTGTGTGTGTGTGTGTACATATATATATATACATATATATATATATATAATCTGAGTTTATGAAATGTTTCATAGTAATTAAAATATAGATAAATTATCTGTTAAAAATTTCAGATTATCAATCATATATCTAGTCAGTAAATTCAGTGCAAAAATAGTGTTCAGATGTGCTCGCTTCGGCAGCACATATACTAAACATTGGAACAATACAAAGAAGACTAGCATGGCCCCTGCGCAAGGATGACACGCAAATTTGTGAAGCGTTCCATATTTTAAAAACGATAGTGTTCAGATAATATCCTTACTTAAGGTTCAGCATCCATGTAATACTACCTACCATTGTCTAGAGATGAATCTGAAATAGCAACTTGTGTAAAAATTTCAAAACTGTGTATCCCCAGTGGGCTTCATTGAGGCTGTCCACACACTGCTACTAACCCATTCCTATTATCAGAGTGACAGGAGTGGGCTGTGGAGCTTAAGCATGTTTCTAATGCTAAGGGTGAATCTTTATTTTAATCAGAGTATGCGTGATTCATATTTTTAACGGAAGAAATGAAAGCTTGAAGTGACTAAATGATGTGCTCAGTGACTGCCTCTTTTGTGAGTGTTCTCTGTCATTTGTTAGACCCAGTTGCCTGAGTTGGATAAAAAGATGAGATGGAGAAGGGACTAAGTCACAGACTTATGAGATTGACTTCTAGTTCTTCATGTCTTCTGTATCTCCCAAAAATGAAGAATAGCTGGGTTTATCAAATTCAGACAATATCATGAACTAAAGAGCATACCATTTACTTTTTGAGGACTTAAACTAGAATAAAAAAACTGATGCCTCAGTTTTATTTATTATTGCTATTAGTGTTCATATTTAAACAAGATCTTAGAGATAGAATATCCAGCTTTCATCTTCTGAGTTTTACTGGCAGATGCTTAGATCTGAGGATATTTAAGCCTGAATAACTGCTGCCAGGAATATTATAGACTGATCATATCTTTGCTACAGTGGAAAATCAAGTAACTAGCCCTTTAACTGCCATGCAAAATATATGTAAAATATATATGTTTAATGACAATAATTTTCTAACTGAGTCAAATGTATTCTATTTCATATAGTTTATTCAAAATCTAGTGTTGTTTATTAGATCTAAATCTAATCTGTATATACATATGTTCCATAACAATTTAAAAATTCCATATTTTTGTCAAATTATTTTCTTGTCTTCTGGGAGGCGGAATGGTATTAGTGAAAGAGATTGTGATTTGGGGCTATCATACCTGAATTCAAATCCCAACCACACTGCTTTGTGTTGTGCAACTTTGGAAAGATAATTAAGTTGACTGAACTTTGAATCTAAGTTTGTAAAATAGAAATAATAATACCTATTCCCCAGAGCTGTTAAGAAGATTAAATAAATTTATAATATGGCATATAATAGGAACTCAGCATATCCTACTTCCTATATTCTTCTCTCTAATCAAAAAAATTTAGGTTATCAGCCTGCTGCTTAAGTATAAGCTAGGCAAAGCTAGTTAGTAAAGAAGAATTTAAAAAGAAAGAAAAGCAAAAGTGTATGCAACCATTCAATTAACTCTGCTATATTATACTCTGAAATTGGTTCTTAAATCTTGTGTTACAGTACAAATTTTGAAATGCATATTAGCAGTATGGTATATGCACTATATTATGCTGTTCATTTTTTAAATTTTTTATTTTTAATTTTTGTTGGTACATAGTAGGTGTATATATCTATGGAGTTGAGATATTCTGATATAGTCATGGAATGCATAATAATTACATCAGAGTAAATGAAGTGCCCATCACTTCAATACTTGATCCTGTCTTTGTGTTAAAACAATCCAATTAAACTCTTCTGGTTATTTTTTAATGTACTATAAATTACTGCTGACTGTAGTCACCATGTTGTGCTATCAAATACTAGATCTTATTCATTCTATCTAACTAGATTTTTGTGGCGGTTAGCCACCCCCATGCCTCTACCCCTGCCCCCTACTACCTTACCCAGCCACTGGCAACCACCATTCTAACCGTTTATCTCCCTAAGTTTAATTGTTTTAATTTTTAGGTCCCATAAATAAGTGAGAACTTGCAAAGTTTTTCTTTTCCTGGCTTATTTAACTTAACATAGTGACTTCTAGCTTCATTCATGTTGTTGCAAATGACTGTATATTTTCAAATAACCTGTCTTCAAGCTCACTAATTCTTTCTTCAGCTTGATCAATTCTGCTAGGAAGAGACTGATGCATTCGTTATTATATCAGTTCCATTTCTCAGCTCCAGAATTTCTGCTTGGTTCTTTTTAATTATTTTAATCTCTTTGTTAATTTTATCTGATAGGATTCTGGATTCCTTCTCTGTGTTATATTGAATTTCATTGAGTTCTTCAAAACAGCTATTTTGAATTCTCTGTCTGAAAAGTCACATAACTCTGTCTCTCTGAGATTTGTCACTGGTGTCTTATTTAGTTTGGTTGGTGAGGTCATGTTGTACCAGATGGTCATGATGCTTATAGATGTCCATTGGTGTCTGGATATTAAAGAGTTAGGTAGTTTTTGTAGTCTTTGCAGCCTGGACTTGTTTATACTCATCCATCTTGACAAAGCTTTCCAGGTTTAAAGGATTGTGGGTGTTGTGATCTAAGTTTCCGGTCACTGCAACCCTATCTGCATTAGGGGGCATCCTAAGCCCAGTAACAGCTGTGGCTTTTGCAGACTCATAGGTCGTGGATAAGATCTTCAGGAAGTCTCTGGATTACCAGGCAGAGACTCTTGTTCTCTTCCCTTTCTCCCAAACAAATGGAGTCTCTCTCTCCTGTGCCGAACTTCCTGAAGCTGGGAGAGGGGTAACACAAACACCCCTGTGGCCACTACCACTAGGACTGCACCGTGTCAGACCTGAAGCCAGCACAGTGCTGGGTTTCACCAAAGGCCTGCAGTAACCACTGCCTGGCCACCGCCTGTGTTTGCTAAGGGCCCCAGGGCTGTACAGTCAGCAGGTAGCAAAGCCAGCCAGCCCTGTGTCCTTCTCTTCAGTTTGGCAAGTTTTCCTAGGCCCCAGGCGGGTCCAGGGATGCCAGCTGGGAGCCAGGGCCTAGAATCAGAAACCTCAGGAATCTCCCTAGCACTCTGTTCTACAGTGTCTGAGCTGGCACACAATGTCACAAGATGAAATGCTTCCCACTCTTGCCTCCTATTCCACAGCAGGCGGAGCCTCTCCCCATGGCTACTACCACCCCAGGGCTGCAGGAAATATTGCCTAGTTTCTACTGATGTTTATTCAAGGGCCAAGGGCTCTCCAGTCAGCTTGTGGTAAATGGTACCAGGACTGGGGCTGTCCTCTCAGGGCAGGGAGCTCCTTTTGGTACACGGCATGTCCAGAAATGCTGTCCAGGAGCCTAGTCCCAAAAATCAGGGACCCCCAAGAGCCTGCTTGGTGTTGTACCTCACTGTGGCCAAGCAGGTATCCAGGCTGCAAGAAATGATCCCTTTACTCTGCCCTCTCCTTTTCTCAAGCATAAGGAGTCCCTCTTTATAGCTACCATAGCTGGGAAGGTGCTGGGTCACACCTGAAGCCAGCACATCTCTGAGTCTCACCCAAGGCCCACGGAAAGTACTGACTGGCTATCACTGCTGACTATTCAACAGGTAATAAATCCTGCCAGGACTGGGTCCTTCTCTTCAAGAGAGTGGGTTCCCTTATGGCCCAGGGTGCATCTAGAAATATTGTCTGGGAGTTAGAGCCTGGAATGTGTGTCTCAGGATTCTACCTGGTGCCTTATTTGTTATCCAAGTTGCAAAACAAAGTCCTCTTTACTCTTCCCTCTCTTTTCCTCGAGTGCAAGGAAGGAGACTCTATCAAAGCTGTGAGCTGCACTGTCTGGGGCTCACGGAGGAGTGGCACAAGCACTTACTTGGCTGACCTGGCTTGTGTTTCACTAGCTCGCATGCCCCTCAAGTCCACTGGCTCTGAGCCCAGCACAGCACCAGGGCTTGCCTAGGAATTGCAGCCCTTATGGCCTAGACTGCCTTTCAAATGTAGAACCTCAGAGCACTTTGGCCTGCAGTAAGTAAGGCTTGCCGGAACTCAGTTAAAACTGCTGGGATGGATGACTCCCCTTTGGCTAGGGCTGGTCTAAACGCTTCTTCCATGGGTGCCAGCTGAGTTCTGACTTGCGTTGCTGTAAGAGAGCAGCCCTGAGTTCCAGTGCGAAGTCCCACAGTCACTGTGCTCTCCCTTCCCCAAACACACAGATTCTTTCTCTGTGCCAAGCAGCTGCTGATGGGGAATGTGGGAGGGGATCAGCAATTCAAGACCCTCTTTCTTACCCTCTTAAGTGCCTCTTTCAGTGACATGAAGTTAAAACTGGGTATTGTGATTCCTCACCTGATTTCTGTTTCCTATGAAGGTGCTTTTTGAGTGGAGTTGTTCAATTTGCTGTTCCTGCAGGGAGGATGATCAGTAGAGGTTTCTATTTAACCATCTTGCTCTCAGTTTTCCCTCTGTCGTTCATCTTTACAGCACTTTGACAGAGATGAACTGTTCTTCTGAGTGCAAAAATTCAGTCACGAAACCAATCAACAGAAAGGTCCACTGATACTCCCATGAAATTACTGATTAAGAAAGAGTCCTTTTAAAAGCTGGTCTAATAAAATAAATAAATGAACAACCCCCCCTCCCAAAAACAAACAAGCAAAAAAAAACTTTTGCTTGGAATTACGGATACTAGTAAAGGAATAATTTTTGTTAAAGAGCAGAGGTATTTAATTACATTATTTCAATGTTATTAAAATTATCCCTGTAAAGTAAGTTTTTGGAGAACTGCATTGTAACTAAGATAAAGATTCCCGACTGAGGAGAATATCAGGAGGTAAAATCATATCTACTGTCTTCAGAGAGAATTAATTTGAACAAAGGAAATACTGAATAGGAAGGAAAAAACCCAGTAAAACTCTGCTCTTCTGTTTGGGATTCCTGCGGGAATATGTGTTTTGGAGATCAAAAGAACACAGTTACTACCAAAGATAGTCGTTGGCATATTTAGAGCAGCATATAGTTTTTAAGGAGTTGCTTGCTACCTCCGTTTAACAGAGTTAAAAATGAGACCTACCATCAGACAAGACCTTAGAGTTGCCTATAGTCGGCCTTTACCCAGGCCTTCTGATTCCAGGTCTACAGCACTTTGCTCAACAACCCGAACCCTAATGTATAATAAAATACATTTGTTAAAACAGAAGCCAACACTCATTTACTCAGTAGAGTTTTCAACAAATATGTAGGCAGTTCCTGTGATATACTCTGTTAAGGCTGAGCAACATATGAGAAACATTTCATGGGGGGTTCATTTATGAAGGCCAGATTTATTATCAATCCATATTGATTACTTGCTGGCAAGGTCATTGGCTCAAAAAAAAAAAAAACCAAGTAAATTAGAAACACAAAACTGCATAGTAATTAATAATCAGCAACATTAAAATTTAGAAAAATTACTTTTTTGTGTCTTTTCTTTAAATCTTGATATCTGTTGAATCTTTGTATTTGTTTATATCCTTTGTATTGTTTCTATCTTGTATGTCTGTGTATTGTTTATATCTTATGTTAAGTAGTTCAACCATCCATGTATACATGACTTACATTATATAACATACATATATATATACATTCTATATATATATATATACATTCTATATATCTGCGTGTATATCATGCTGAGAAATTTTATTTGGAGTCAAAATTGAATTAAAATTTCAAGATATCACTAAGCAATCCATGGGATTCATGCAAACAGGAGTCACCAAATGATTGGGGAAGAAAATTCCTGGTATAATAGAAGAAATTAGATTCTAGTAGTGTATTTCAAAGCCTTGAGGCTCTCTGAAGGACCTCAGAGTTTGCTGATGGGTGTTGGGAAAGGGTATAAGGCTGGAATTGATGTTTAACCTGAGTTTTCTGAGTATCCTCTCCTGCAGAATAACATTTTATTTGACAAAAGGGCCACGGCTTAGAAAGCTTGAAGACAAAAAAAAAGTTTTAGGGGGTTTTCTAAGAAATAACATCCAATTTGAGTGTCAAAAGCATCATCATCCCAGACTAACAAGCAGTTCCCTGATTTGTGTATATAAATAATCATCCTGAGGGTTTAAGGCCCAAGGCAAGTTTTATTTTAGGAGCTTTTTGAATCTCTTCTCTTATTTTCCTGGCTTTTCTATTTCGGACATACAATATTTCACAAATGTGCTCTTAATTGTCACATGGGCCCCATAAAAAAAAATGCTATTATTGTTCTGTAAACTATTACAAGAAGCCTGTTTTCAAGTCTCAAAGATTTAAGCAATGAAATGCCTCCTAAATCCACACTGTCAGTATTCTCATTCCTCCCAGTGCAGTAATCCTCTGCTTCTACAAGGATTTGAGGAAAACAGTTGATTCCAGTCTCTGCTCACCTTTACCTTCCCTCTATTGCTACTGCAGGCTTTCTCTCTGCCTACTATGTTACATTATTTTATCTAAATTGCCCCAGGAAAACCATAATTAAATCTGTAAGTTTTGTCTTCAACAATCTTCATCACCCCTTTGAGATTTCCTCATTTCTACCTTCCATTTGGGAAATTCCAATTGCCCATTATGCATATTTCAGATCTTGGGCCTTCTCTTCTAGAAAATTGCCTCTGGCTCCCCAAGCCCTGTTAGGTTACTCTCCACCTGCTCTCTCTGGACTATGTCCTACACCATCCATCACCCCCTCTGCCTTATAGGGATTACAACTGTTACTTGCTTATTTATTTATGTAATAATTATTAACTGTCAGCATAAAGAGGGCCTAGCCAGGGAAAGAAAATAAAATAATAAGCAAAATGGACACAATCTCTGTCCTTAGGGAAATGTGAATATAGTGGGAGAAACTTTCAGTTACAGTGACCAAGACAACATGATGGTTTTTAATAGGGTAAAACAAAAGTGCCATAGGGTCACATAGCAGAGGCTCTTGTACTTGACTGTGGGTATAAAAGAAGGCTTCCTGAGAGAAAGAAAAAGGAATAGCCAAGAAAAGTAGAGAATTGCAGTGGGGAAGACAAATAGTATTTCAGGGAGAAGGAAGAGTATTGTGAAAATCTGGGAGAGGATAAAACATTGTACTTGAAGGACTAGTAGATGTACAATGTGTTTAAAGCTTAGATAATGAAGAGGACAGTGGTCAGATAGGAGGTAGCAGTCACATCTGGTAGAAACTTGTGAACTACTTTAAGAGTTTGAACATTGTCCATACAACAAAATAGGCTACTAAAAGATTTTTTTAAAGGGAGTGAAATAATGATTTGGAGTTTTAAAAAGATTATTATGGCTGCAGTACGGAAAGGAAAAGACCGGGGGCTATTCTGAAATACATTCACATACCCATTCTTTTTACTGCCAGAATATATTGGCTTTGGGCCACAAATCCTTAAAGTCGCTTTAATCTATAATAATTTTTATGCCTTGTTAGATCAAAAGTAAAGAAAGGGACTTGTTTTGTTTAAGTTATGGAGCTTTTCTCCTCCTCTCCTTTCCTTCCACTCTTCTAAAACCCTTATTACTCAAAACGTGGTCCATGGACCAGAACAGTCTGTATCTCCTGGGAGATGTTTAGAAATGTGAATAGCTATTCCCACCCCAGACCTATTAAATCCCAATCTGCATTTTAACAAGTTCCCCAGTTGATTTGTATGCACATTAGAGTTTGAGAAGTCTGTTCTAGAAATCTACTATACACTCTCAACCCTTAATTCTACCTTTATGTCTTAGAGACTAATGTGAGATTCTTAGTGAGATTACACATAAGCACATGTATACACATTAAAGTAGCTTTTAACTTTATATCTGCAAATACAACTAGTAATGCCCCAAATCATATATCGCAACAGTCCTGACTTCAAGGTAGATTGACAACAGATTAAGTGACTTGTAGAGATGAAGGCCTAAACTAATAAAGAATTTTCCCCAAATTTTTCTCTAGCATATTGTGTCCTTGTGCCTTTCAGTATTTTAACTGGGTGTCAGGTCACCCTGTACTCTGATAGCCTTGCTGTAACAAAAGTTCAGCTTGTGAGCAGCTGCTTCCAATACATGAGATGACTTCCCTTAAATCATAGTATAAAATGTTTTCTTAGGCAACTAGTTTATCTTTAAAACTTTTATCAAAAAAATACTCTTTCTGCAACACCCATAAGGCCCAATGACTTTCTTTTGCATATTTTGCTCAGTGATAGTTTAATTTTAAAAAGGAAATTTTGAGGTACTGCATTTTGTAAGTAGAGATTTAGCCCAATCTCCTATATCTATAACTTCTACCCTTTAGCCTGGTCCAGGGAGAATTGATATCAGTAATGATAACCTCCAAGGTACTTAACATTCTTAATCACCAAAAAATATCTAAGAATGGTAAGAGTTACACAATTATATAGGGTAGTGGAAATAAATATTGACCTGAAAGTGAGGAAATTTGGATTCTGATCTTGGCTACAATGCAAATTAGCTGTGACTTCATACACATGAGTTCTTACTGGACTTAAACTTCCTAATCTATAAAGGGGAAGCCATAGACCAGACAATCTCTGAATATTTTAAGATTCCACATGCATTTCATTTATCTGAAAATTGGTGATCCACATGTGCTGCATAATGACGGAAACACTTGGGGAAGCATAATGTCCAATTACCCAGTGCACTGCCATTTCCCAGGCATCCTGAATTAGTGGCAATGTATACTCTTGCATGCAAGCCGCCTCTCTCAATCACTTTCCTCTAAGTGGCAATTTTTGCCAAGTCTAACCAGCACTTCCTTTGACTTGTTGCTGTTTATTTTTTTTTCCTCTAAGCTAACTAAAAGACTATACCATTCCTGAAACTTATGCCAGATGCTTTCATCCCTGTCTTAAAAATCAGAATGAAAATGTGTCTTGGAGTCAAAGTCACTGTGTCCATCAGCACCATTTCCACAATACCATCCTTACACAAACGCTTGCTAATGTCTTTCTCCTTTGGCCATAGTGCTGAAAATAAAGCAAACTCAAAATTTTTCGACTCACTAGTTCTCTCAAGGGTTCTGCAGAAGCTCTTCCTTCTCTTTAAAGGTGTATTCCTGGTTTCTCCCCAGGGACTGCACACATGAGGTACCAAGAAAACCCTTTAGACTTTCCTTCCCTGTCATTACATTTCTTAAATATTTTTTTGTTTACAAAAATCTCACTTTAAATGGCACTATGAAGATATAGCTAAAGCGAATTTGTTACAGATTTGAAGTCAATTAATTTAACAGCATTTAACCAGGAGGAACTCATTTTGACTGCTTTTTTGCCCAATCTGAAAACAACAACTATGGATTTTCTCTTTAGGTCAGTGATCTTCCTTTGGCCTTCTAACAATAGCAATAAGCACAACAACATTTATCATCAGTGAAAACTCACCTTATACCAGGGACTACATAAATCATCTTGTTTTAATAATTAGCAAGGGAGTATTTTTTATTCCCACACTATAAGTAAGGAAATTGAGACTAGATAAAGTCTACTGTTTGCCTAGGGTTGCTCAGCTGGTAAGTGGCAGAGCAGAGATTTGAATCTGGGTTATTCTTACTTCGGGTCTCTAGTTCTTCCACACTGACAGATGTTGCTGCCTTTCTCCTAACATAGGGTATGTTATTGTAGTTACAGATCTAATGATGATCTAGTAGGTCATCTATCTAAAATAAGATTCACCAAGAAGGAGACAATGTTTATGGTTAATCTGATGCCTCATTATCCTTTTGGGGTTTCTCTCTTAATCTAATCCCAAGCCCTCTGCCTATTTGTGGGCTTTAGGAGTTGAGTATGTTTTATCACTCTTCCAGCGTCTAGAGCAGTGTTTCCCAAATTTTGATGTACTTAATAATCTTCTGGGAAAATTGGGATAGAGTAGCCTAAGCCTAAGGTAGAGCTCAGTAATCTGCATTTTTTTTTGCTTTATTTATTTATTTATTTATTTATTGCATTTTAGGTTTTGGAGTACATGTGAAGAACATGCAAGATTGTTGCATAGGTGCACACATGGCAGTGTGATTTGCTGCCTTCCTCCCCATCACCTATATCTGGCATTTCTCCACATGCTCTCTCCCCAACTCCCCACCCCCTGCTGTCCCTCCCCTATTTCCCCCTGACAGACCCCAGTGTGTGATGCTGCCCTCCCTATGTCCATATATTCTCATCGTTCAACACCCACTTATGAGTGAGAACATGCGGTGTTTGATTTTCTGTTCTTGCGTCAGTTTGCTGAGAATTATGGTTTCCAGGTTCATCTGTGTCCCTACAAAGGACACAAACTCATCATTTTTTATGGCTGCATAGTATTCCATGGTGTATATGTGCCACATTTTCCCTGTCCAGTCTATCATCGATAGGCATTTCAGTTGGTTCCAGTTCTTTGCTATTGCAAACAGTGCTGCAGTGAACATTCGTGTGCATGTGTCCTTATAATAGAACACTTTATACTCCTTTGATTATATACCCAGTAATGGGATTGCTGAGTCAAATGGAATTTCTATTTCTAGGTCCTTGAGGAATCACCACACTCTCTTCCACAATGGTTGAACTAAAGTAATCTGCATTTTAAAGCACCCCCTATGCACACCCCTGTCAACACCCGAATGGAAAAGCATGAAAAACATAAGAATATTGCATTAGGCTGTTGTTGCCTTGCTATAAAGAAATAACTGGGACTGGGTAATTTATTTAGAAAAGAGGTTTAGTTGACTCATGGTGCTGCAGGCTTTAAAGGAAACATGGTCCTGGCATCTGCTGGGCTTCTGGGAAAGCCTCAGGAAGTTTACAATCATGGTGGAAGGTGAAGAGGGAGCTGGCTTAACACATGGCAAGAGCTGGAGCACAGGGAGGGGAGAATGTGCCACACACTTTTAAACAACTAGATCTCGCGTGAATTCACTCATCACCGAGAGCATGGTGCTGAGCCATTCATGAGAGATATGCTCCCATGTTCAATTCCCTATCAGCAGGCCCCACCTCCAACACTGGAGATTGTAATTCAACATAAGATTTAGAGAAGATAACATCCAAACTATATCAAATAATCTGTTAATTTTCTCCATCCTAAGTAAAGGGCAGAATACTCCCAGGCATTGAAAATGGTAACAGATGAGTCCTAGCACCTATTTCTCACTAAAGTGTTCCCCTAAGAAGGATGTTTTATGATAAGGATATTAATTAATGTTACTGATGAGATCAGTGCTTTTTCATTCTGTCTTGCATTCTGGACTCTTTTAAAAAGTCATCTCCTGTGATCCTGTACCATCTTTATTTTCCCCATTGACTTTCCTGAAGGTAACGAAGATATTTTCTTTTTTGGTCTCGGAGAGTTTCTCCTAGATTTTATTACATTATCCTGCCAAAACAGTAAGTAAATATTTTTGTTTCCTCATTCTAAAGATTTCCTTAATACCTGTAAATTCTGTCTTCACCACTTGTTAACCGTGTGACTTGGGCCAATTACTTATCCACTATTTATCTCAGTTTCCCTATTTGTACACGGGGACAGGAGATAGTAGTGATTATGTCATAGAACTGATGACAAGATTAACTAGTCAATGACCCTATGTGGTACATTTCCATCACAGTGTAAGTAAAAGGTTCCATCCAAAGTTGAGCAGTGTACTACCTGTACAGCTGCATGAAGAGGCCCTCAAATGAACTAATGTTATTAAAGAGGTTAGCACAATTCCTGGTATTGTCATTGCAAAATGGTACTTATTATCTAATATTTATCTTAACCTTTGACTAATTCTGTCTGATTTATTCCTATATTCTTGAAATATATTTACTAGGTACTTTTATAGTTAATTCTATAATACTTGCTGGCTAAGCTTGCCTTCTTCATTATGAGTCAAAAATAACTGGACTCATTTGGAGAGTGGCCTTAATCCTACCTCAGCTGTGGATTTGCTGACACCCATTCTCTTTCTCTCAACCCAGTCTGCTTGTAACAAATGCTATACCTTTGTAAGTTGACTGGTGCAGGTTAAGGGTGCAGTTTGTAGCCAGAAAACCATTTTCCCCCTCTGTGAATACCAGCTGGCCTATCCAGACACTGAACCAATTCCCTTGACCTCATAAGCACTGCAGTGCAAGCAGCTGAGCATTTTGTTTTAATTATTTTAATAATGCGATGATGGTTATAAAGATACAGCCAGAGCAGTACTGAATTTAGAAATTTCATTATTCCCATTAATGATGCAAATCAGAGGAAGTAGGTGCATGAGAGGGTAAATTAGAATACTCACATGAAAATCATAGATCTGGCAAATAGGGTTAAGAAGGAATATGTGGTATATGAATGTGCCTGCAGGAGCTTGGGTAAGAAAAAGAGAAGCAGGAGGATGGAGAGAGAAAGAAAGAGAATTAACTGTATTTCCTTTAGGCAAAAAGTAAGAGGTACTAAAACAGAAATAATTACAGGTGTGATAAGACAATGGGATAAACCATGCAATTTACTTCCTTACTATTTTGCATTTTTATATCCTTTAAATACTACTAAAGCAAACAACTTAGCAGAAAAAAGGAATGTTATCTGGTATTGCACTGACTTTGTTTTTTATCCTTTTGTACAAAAAATGTTTAACCAAAAATTCTGCGTGTGTGTGTGTGTGTGTGTGTGTGTGTATTCAACTTCTCTTTTGAAAACGCAGATCATGGGACTGGGAAAGTAAAACTAAACAAACTGGACAAGATTTCTGCCCACATGAAGCTTACATTCTAATGGAAAGGGTTAGAAAAATATATATATATATGTATATATATCCATATCATTGAGTGAATGAATAATGAAAAATCTGTATCAAGAAAAATTTTGACACAAATTGAAAAGAAAATGTTTAGAAAATGGTGGGAGTGAGTGAGGCAAGAAATAGGTTGTTATTATTTAAGTAGGGACTAACTTTTCCCAGGGTATCATAATTGGGAAAATTACCCCCAGCTTTGGGGCACCTCACAGTGCTATCTCTGGGACTGTGAGAAAAATTTTCTGTCCTCAGGTATTTAAAAGAGGTTTAGGCAGGGCGTGGTAGCTCACGCCTGTAATCCTGGCCCTTTGGGAGGCCAAGGTAGGTGGATCACCTGAGGTCAGGAGTTCGAGACCAGCCTGGCCAACATGTCAAAACCCTGTCTCTATTAAAAATGACAACAACAACAACAACAAATTAGTTGTGCATGGTGGCGGGCCCCTGTAATCCCAGTGACTGGGGAGGCTGAGGCAGGAGAATCGCTTGAACCTAGGAGGTGGAGGTTGTAGTGAGGCAAGATTGCACCATTGCACTCCAGCTGGGCCATGAGCAGAATTCCATTCCCTCAACAGAAAAAAAAGGTTTGAGACTCAAAACACAGAGCAATACACTATTAAGCCCACCTACTCATTGACAGCCTTCCAGTCCACCAGACAATCTTTGATTATGCCTTCTGCTTGGCTGAGAATCTTATGATCTGTCTGTAGCCAGGGCAGGCTCAGATGATCCGGTTAGCACAGTTTGCAAAGCACATCACTCCAAAGAGGGCTCAGCTCCAGGGATAATTCTGTCCATCTTCAGCTCACTCCAACTCCCTCCTCATTAGAATTGGTTTTGTCTGTATGATTTTAAGACTTTACGGTTCCAAGTTTAAGATTCATCTCAAACCCTGACCTTTTAGTCCCTCAGTCCCCTCAGCTCCAGGTGACCTTTGCTACTTCTCCATTTCAGTCTCCTAGCAACGCAGCCACACTTAAAGACCAGCCTCAGACTCATCCCCACGTAGGGCTCACAATCACTTTAACTTCACTTTCTAACTCCTGTTCAATCTGCTCTGATTTTTTCCCCGTAATCTCTAATCCCTTGACCATGTTCCCATTCTCACAGTCCAGGAGCTTGCTTCTGTCCTCATTTGTTTCGCTACCCAACTGTAGACCCTACTGTCAGGCACTTTAGTTCTTCATATGCTTGTACTTCCATGTTTTGCAATGCTTCCATCTCTGGAATCTTACACTTTCCCATTTTCTGTTATGATTAAAAACTGCAGAGAGGTGTTCACTAAAAATTTTTTTGGGTTATTGCGTTTGCTAAAATTTGTGTTGCCTATCTTTTGGTAAAAATCTTTGTAATTCATTTTATATCATTCCAAGCTACTGAAAACTTTACTTGTTTAGCTAATGTTTAATAAACACTCATTGAAGTCCACACACTATTTTAGGTGCCCAGGCTAAGTGACTATTACTGAACAATCATGTTATCCCTGTCCACGATGGTTGATTCAACGACCCTAAAGCCCAAGAAATAAAGTGGAAGAGGGAAAAAGGGAGAAAAGAGAGAGAGAGAGAGAGAGACAGAAAGACACAGATAGAGAGAAGTAATTACATCAAATGAGCCCCTGAATTGAGCTGTGCCTGAAGATGTATTCACAGCCTTTTCAGTTACATGAACCAATACATTTATTTTCTGTTTAAGTGACTGCGTTTGGATTCTGTCATTTGCAACTGAAAGAGTCCTGAGTAAAATAATATAGTTATTTGCACATATATATGCAAATTATATATATATGTATAAAATCCTCCCCATGCAATCATAAGTGGCTTGAGAGAAAAGACTATGTTATGTAGTGTCTCTTCCAGAATGTTTTGCACATTGTCAGTGTCCAGTAAATATTTACTGAAGGAATAAATCGGTTTTAAAAAGACCTTAAATTTTGATTAACGCGGTCTTTAGACTTCTTTAAAGTGATCTGGATAATGAGGAGCTACAGCTGGCAGAAGTCTTAAAAATTCCCTCCAAATGGGAATGTTGAGCCTTCATCCAGCCGTCCACCTTTCCACCATTGTCCCTTTACCTGCATCCCTTTTCAGCTATTCCTCAGAGAAAGAATGAATGTACCTGGATAGATGTGTTCTTACTGTCAGCAATCAACGTCCCAGGATCTGAATGTAATGTAACTGAAAGGGAAGAAAAATACTGGCACTTTTGGATGTTAGTCTTTCTTTATCTAGTTACAAGCCTCTTTTTTTGTAGGGATGGCAATGCTACTCTTCATCTACAGGCATATCCTGATAAACGGTGACAAGAGCAAGACAATAGAGGATTATGACTTTCAGTTTTTGTTTCTCTATCTCTGTCTCTCTTTCTCTCTCTCTGTCTCTCTCTGTCTCTCTCTCTCTCTGTCTCTGACACACACACATGCACATACTTTAAAGATGAAGGATTCAACAGAAATCCAACCAACACCCAGGGCACACATTTGTAAGGAAAGCTCACTCTGACTCACAGTTTCAGCTCTCTATTTCTATATCCATGAAGACAAGTACACACAGAGACAAATCTTTTCATTTATGAAAGGTCCCCTGTGCATGTCTGGTGTCAGGGAAGTCAAAAGGACCGAGAACTCTTCCCTGAAGCAGACAGAATGTGGGAAGAGGTAAACAGAATGATATATTTAAACATTTGGCAGGAAGAAAATCTCAGTCAAAACAGCATCCTTATTAATTGCCAATTTTAGAGGCACTCTAGCATACAACCACTGTCTCCAGTCTTATTACTTGTTGAAAATACAAGAGGATTTGGGGCAGGGAAAACAAAAAATCTATTTTTCTCTTGGTGTGCATATGTGCCTTAATTATCCCTCTTGAGATGCATCTTTGCACGGTTGTGCCTTCAATCTGTTGCTTGCAGTTTTGTTTTTGACAGCAGAGCTTATCTTATCAGTGGTTGCCAGTTTTGTTTCCTGTTTTGTATTTTGAGGGTGTTGGGGGCTATTAGGATGGCCACCAAACTGTATGGTTCACTATTTAGAAGAGGCTAACTGCTTATCATTTAAAGAAACCTAAAGTGCATGGGCTCTTCCTACAGCCTGCTTCCTGGGGTCAAGAGCTCATACTGCTGAGGCAGGAATAGATTGCTGGGCTTCTGTTTGAAGACTACGTGCTGGTTTGATAGTCATAGATTCCTTCTTTGAAAAATTAACCAGGTTACTGTCAAGACAACCACAGCAATAACAACGAAGTCGGTGGAGTAGCGGAGTGCACACTAACAAGCAGTCAACTTCTTACATTACAAATGTAAATAGCAATCCTCTTTCTAATAGCAAATGCTAAATATTCTACATCTGCCTGTGGAGATGGAGATCTTTTTAAGATATGGATGCACAGAAATTCCCACAAATTCCTGCCGTGTTAAGAATGCAAATTATTCTTGATTCAAAACAGGGCATGTTCCTAGAAAAGCAGAGCTTTCATTCTAACAGATTTCCTCAGTAATATGGTGGAAGAAGAAAATGGAGTTTGTGAAATAATATGTGTTATTAAATGAAAATATGAAAAACTTACTCAAACATAGACTGCCTCACAAGCGATGACACAAGTACATTTGGTATGCAAGACACACATGTTTACAATGTCACAAAGCTGCAAAAATGCAGGGAAGAAAGTAAACTCATGTAGCAGTAGAAGTTAGGATGTAGAGATACTAGTTCATAAAATTAAAATTTTAAATATGTGCATGTCATTTTTGTTTTGCCTATTTTCTGATTGTAAAATAATACAAGAAATACTCCAGAACAAAGCAGCTAGAAAACAGCCTTTCAGTTGAACATCCTTAGCTTACCTCAGGCAACATGTTAGAAGATTTCTTTTAGTCTTTTTTTTTTGGTGGGGGGGGTGCATTTTTATATTTATAAATGCATCACTACTTTAGACATGATGTAAACTTTGGATCTGTAGTGACATGACTCTCATTATGGCCACCTCCTTGTTAAAGCCCTAACTTTCAGTCCTGTTCAACGAGAGTCCGACACGAGGTCCTCTCATTCTCTGTCCCATTCTTTATCTTTGAGTCAAAATTGAAGAAATAATATGTGAATAATAACAGAGCCCCACCATATCAAGGCAAGGGGACACACATTTTCAGGTTAATGAAGACAGCACCCTCAGACCCCCTGCCCAGTGATTCCAGCAGTCAACTGAGTCTAACCAGAGGTGGTTAAGGTAACCAGTCTTCCCTGATGAAGACAAAGAATAAGCAGGGAATGCCCGAGCTGTCTTCAGTATTTATGCCACATGGCGCCACTTCTCACCAAGTGAGGTGTTCCAGCCTTCCCTTTCATCTTCCTCCAGTCATGGTTTAGAGACTTTCTCTTCAGCACCTTTATATACCTATGTTAATCTACTCAGGCTGCCATAACATGGTACTATAGACTTGGTGGCTTAAGCAGGGGGAATTTGTTTTTTTCACAGTTCTGGAGGCTTGAAGTTCCTGATCAAGGTGCAGAATGATTTGGTTTCTGGCGAGGACTCTCTTCCTCAGTTGTAAACATCTACTTTCTAGCGGTATCCTAACAAGACCTTTTCTTATGTGTGTGTGTGTATGTGGAGGGTGGGGGAAAGCAAGCTCTCTGGTGTTTCTTTTTATATAGGTAAGAGCCCCATTCTTTTATCCTAACTTAACCTTAATTAATTCCTTAGCAATTCCATATCAAATAAAGCCACACTAGAGGTCAGGGATTCAACATGGGAGCTTTCATTTAGTCCTTAACAATACCCTTATTCTAATTCTTGTTCTCCTCCTTTGTTTTAAGAAAATGGACTTCTGAGTTTTTGAATGCTTTGGGTAAGTGGACAGGGAAAATAAAGTAAGAGCACAAATGTGGAGTTAATTCCATATTTGATGAAGGATGACTTGCCAACAACCAAGGAGATGGGGGCAATCCGTTGCAGAAAGTTTACTTGCCCACTGTGTGGTGTGAGCTGAGTGTTAATGGGGTAAATAATTGGCATAGTAAGCAAAGACAGGGTTGAGATTTTAAAAATCAGTTTCCAGTGATCTAGAGCTATCCCAACTATGGTCTGTGGCTCAGGTGTAGGTTAGAGGATGCAAATATTACCTGGGCTACGTTTAATGATTAGACAGTGGAGATCACCTGTTGGAAAAATCACTCTTGATTTTCAGAACGAAAATTTTGTCTTGATGAAGTTGAAGGTATTTGCTAGAGAGGTAATGGAAGGACCAATTAAACATAAAAGGTGACATGAACAAAGGGCAAGTTTATGGTGATTAAAAGTGTGTTTTCTCAGAAAGACGGTGTGATATAAGGTTGAATAATTTAGACTTGACGGATGGAGACTGTGAGGTGGAATTATGGGTACAGACATCGAAAAGATTAGGAGCATCAAGGCCATTCTCAATACCCTGTAATCACATCTGACCTGTAATCTCCTCTTTCACTCAGACTTACAGCTGTTTCTGACTGGGCCACTTGAAACTATCGACAAGCATGGGCCATGCATATATTGCTTGTGTAAATAATTTTTTAGACACAATAAAACACTCTCAGAAGAAGAGAACAATAGATATTTCTCTGAAGGATGCTTAAGTGGCTTTCTCTTCGGCAAATCAGGATCTCGGTGTCACCAAACAGGTGTGATATTAGAGACTTTCCTCATTAGAATGTGTAAGTATGGAGTGGTATAAAAATCCTCTTAATATAAGGTTATTAAAAGAGAAAATTGTTTGACATATCTAAAGGATGAAAATGAGTTTCTATTTTGGTTGAAAATGAGGTCTGGTTACCAGCCATTAATTCAACCTGTCCCAATTATCTGTTCAAATCGTATGGCAATATGCCCTGAAAAGTAAAAAGCCACAAATGTGGCAGAGTCTGCTAGTCATCCTCTTCTCCCTTCTTTCTTTGTTTATTTAGTATTAAAATCCTTAGTTTTAGGTAGGTATACTGTTGTTCACAAGGAGACTCTACTTCCCAGCTTAGCCCTCCTCTCAAAGTGGTCATGGCTCTGTAACTAAGCTCTAGTCTATAAAACATAAGTAGGAACGTCATGGAAACTTATTGGAATCTCCCTTAAAATGCAGCTTGTGCGTATCCTTTGCCCATTTTTCCTAGTCCTTTCTTCTTTTCTGTTGACAAGAATTTGAGTGCATTGGGTAACAGTGCCCATATTGGACTGTGATGTGACCTTGAGAATGGAAGCCACAACAGAGCAATGAGATAGAGGGAGGCTGGACCCTGGGAACTTGGGGATCAAAGCCATTCAGCCTAGAGTGCTTCCAGACTCTTACTGACAGGGAAACGAGTTCCTATTCTGTTTATAGCTCTTTGACTCAAAGCTGAGACAAATGCTGACTGAAAGTCTATGCTGCCATTCAAAAGCAGAACTACCCATCAATCTTCTCATCATCTTCTAAAACTATAAGATTGTGATAAAATTGAATTGGAAAACCCCATAGGTGATGAATC
Source organism: Cacajao melanocephalus (assembly GCA_963573385.1). NCBI lineage: Eukaryota > Metazoa > Chordata > Mammalia > Primates > Pitheciidae > Cacajao > Cacajao melanocephalus. Next base: position 25,567 of record CAUYLG010019633.1, read on the forward strand.
AGAAACAGAAGACAACAAATAATCTACCTGTGGATAGGAAAAAAAAAGTTTCCCTTGTCATTGTCTGTCCCCTGGACAAGAAACAAAAGAATTTGTATCAATCTGACAACCATAGGGTCCCTATACTAAACACGTGCTGATTAGGGCAAACAACCTTTTCTCCTACCACTTTATATCTGTCCCTCTTTCTACACCCAGTTTGAGACTTACCTTTCTGAAAATAAATAGATGAGATGTCCTGGAAGACAAGCTGTGATTGATTGTATTCTGGAATGTATAGTTCCAACAGGTAAATAACTGGATCAGGGAGGGATAGAAAGAGGCAAAAAAAATTTTGTATCAGCAGATACTTGTTCCGCCATGTGCTTCATCTTTTTGTGTCAGACAGTAAAACACTTGACATAAGACACTATCTTGTTTCAATCCAGGAGGCCCATATAGAACAAAAGATTAAAATATATCAAAAATTGGGGTAAAATTTGTACAAATGAATATCTAAATATTTGACCAGCACCCTTGTGAACAGAGAGTAAGGAAAGAGGCGTCTACACATCACATTAGTCAATAAACACAAAGCCTGAGTCAGTTTACTCTCTCTCCAAGGTTGACGAAACAGAAATACAAAGAGATTAAAAAAAGGAAGACCCAGTCTAGAAAATGATACAAACTTGGGGAAAAAAAAATTGAGATAGAAGAAAAGACCTTTAATAACCATTGATGATAAGTAACAAAGTAAACTCTAGAAAATTCTTTGTACTTTCAATACTACTTAAGATCACATTGTCTATACATATGAAAAAAGAAAAAAAGCAACAGAAGAGAATGGCTTGAAATGAAAGACGGTAGAATATTTGACAAAAACTTATGGATGAGTTGAGGACTGATTGCAAAGAAACCTATGAAAATCAAAATTGAAATCAGAACTGGATAGTTTGAAATAACAAGTCAATAAAAATTGAAATTAACAATATGGTAAACAAACTTGAGAAATGTATAAAATGTACATTAAAAAATAGAATGACCATAAATTTAGAGAAAAAAGAAAAATGTGTGAAAGGACCCAAGAGATAAATAGGCAGAGAGTGCTCTCCCTTACCTAGGCTAGTAACTACACGTGTTCATCAGGAAGAAACTGAAAATTTGAACAGAAGCAATGATTACAGACATAATTGGAGCTTAAAGTTGACATGAGAAAACAGATCAAAAGCGAGTTCTATAATACAGAAGAATCAATAAAAAGATATTCTTATCTAGAAATATATTGAACATATTTGAAAGTTGTAAAACTAAAAGAAAAAATATAGAAATGGGCAGATAGGAGGGATGTTGATTGCTGATTGCCTTCTCTGCAATACTAAGGGCCAATGGCCAATGGAACAATGTCTGCAATATATCTAGCTGGAAATAACATTCTGAGATATGTTTATTGACTCTTTTTTCTCTTCTGAAGGTTTTTAAAAGCTTTTCTCAGCGATTCAATAGTCTAGAAATATAATATCTCTATATCATTTGAAAATTACTTTAAAATGTACACTAACTGATTAAGAGATGAAACAAAATTAAGAAATAGAGCAGTGCAGCGCAAAAATGCTAAGCTCCTATTTTTACAATGGGGTGTTTCAAGAACACTAATTATTAACTTAATAATTAGAGGAATACAGATTCTTATAATGAAAAGTTGAAAGCATGCATGGGACAAATACCCACCAATTCGGGATAGTGTTTCTCTCTGGGGGGCCTGGAGCTGGCCTTTGGCTGTGTGTAACGTTTTGTTTGTTTAAGAGAAAGATACGAAACAAGTAGAGCAAAATGTTAACGTCTGTTAAATCTGACTGCAGTATTGGTGTCTGTTGTCAGTTATAGTACTTTCTATAGTTTTTCATATGTTAGTAGTATTTTATATTTTAAGTGATTAGTTTTGAAATTTGTAAAGATAACCACTAAGTAGAATTAAATACAAACTATGTACTGGTTCATCACAGAAAAAGAACATCAAGCCACATACTATGCAAGAAATTATAGTATAGCAAAATACAGAAAATGTGGAAAAAATAGAAAAAAATACTCAAGATGACAAAAATAAGACCATAGATTCATTATATGGGTCACCATAAATTGTTTAAACTCATATTAAATAAGTAGTGATAATGATACTATTAAATGTTTATTACTTCTTACTATATGCCTGAAATTATGCTATATGCCAACCTACATAATGTCAATTTTTTTATTCTTTAATCCTCATGACAACTGTTAATCAAATAGTAGCATTATCTAAAATTCTTATGATTTGAGTTGATAAAAAATTCAACTAAGAGATACATCTTTTTAAGACTTTTTAAGAGATACATCTTTTTAACTTCTTTTAAGAAAAGTTAAAAGATTCCCAACTCCCAAGGTGATAAGGTTAGGAGATTGAGCCTTTGAGAGGTGATTAGTTCATGAGGGATTAGTGGCCTTTATAATGGCAGAGGGCTAGCTTAGCCCATTCTACCATATGAGGGGACACAGTGAAAAAGGCATCATCTATGGGTCAGAAAACAAGTCCTCATCAAACAGTGAATCTATGGTCATCCTGATCTTGGACTTTCAGCTTCCAGAACTATGAGAAATAAATTTCTGTTGTTCATAAGCTGCCTTAGCAATGGTATTTTGCTAGTGCAGCCCAAATGAAGGAAGACAAAATGAAAAAAACAAAAGTTATGTGCACATTAAATGTTTTCAGATAATTCTAGATCAAGGAGACAAAAAGAAAATAGTGACATAGAAAAAATATTATTTAACCTAAAATTTATGGGTGGGTTTTTTGAATATTGAGAAATCTTTGAGCTCTATGTAAATTATTGTTTACCTGTGTGTGACTGTGAACTTTTCTGGGAACATGATACGTCCATCAGATCCTCAGAAAAGGTCTGTAACTCCCCCTAGAATGTGTATAAAGTACACACACACACACACACACCCTAGAATGTGTATAAAGTATACACACACACACACACACACACATACACACGTGTTTATGCCCTACCATGAGAACTTATTTTTTTTAATCCATGAAATACCCCCCAAAATTGTATAAAAAGTTCCAATAAAAAAAATACCTTGAGTCATTCTAGAGATTACTTATTTAATTTTGGCTGTCTGACTAGGTTTCAAATTCCTTGATAATGGAGACCATAAATGTCTGGCTTTCTGATTCCGCATTTGGCACTATACACAGTATGTAGATGAGACTCAACAAATATCAACTGAATAAATCAATTAATCTTTGGAGAAGCTAGTATTTGTAAAACAATTAACTAAATAACTCTAGATCCAGACAGTTTTACAGGTGAATTCTAGCAAATGCTAAACTTATCCATAGTGTAGAAAATCAACAACAACAAATGAAACTTCCTTACTTGAAAGGTATATTAAATCTCAGAAACTAAAGAATAAGCAATGTAAGTATTAAAATACTACATGCTAAAATCACATATGTGCCCACACATAATACACATATATATGATAGACATAAATCAGATGTTATTAAATAGATTCAACAATGTATGAAAATATACCATAACAATATAACAAGTAAGATTTAATTCAGAAAAAAATGTTTTAAAAAGAAATATGAGGAAAAATGTTTCATTCAGTAATATCAATACATCAAATGGAAAAACATATGACATTTTGATGGATACCAAAAAAGTAATTTCATTAAAATTTTACATGTAAAATGCTAAAAAATATTTTAGTATACCTATAGCAAGAGAAAGATGTTCTTTTATCCTGATAAAAAATAAGCATCTGAAAATATCAGTCTATTCAGCATCTTTCATACTTAATAGAGAAACACTAGAAGTATAGCCATTAAGAGCAAGGCAAGGACTCTATTATTTGCATCTATTGAAAGTAAGAGCCATTTGATGTTGGCATGTGCATATAACAGGAGAATTGAAACAAGACAAATATAACAGGATATACTTAGAAATAAAAATATTTTAAAAAGAAAATTACAGGACAGAGAAAAATTAAAATTAATTTCATATAATATTTCTGCAATAAGTATATAGCAATGCACCTTTAGGTACTAAATAGCAAAAGCCCCAAGAAGGAAAGTCAATAAGGCATCAGGTATAAAAATGAATATACAAAAACTAATAGATTTTCTATAATCCTATTAAAGATGATAAGAGAGAAATTCAATTAAGAAAAATAAAAATATAAATGATCCATATTAAGAACTGTTTGAGACATGACAAAAAGGAAAATGAATAGAATTTTAGGATATAAATTTCTTCCTATATTATTTTATAGGCTTAGTGTAATTTCAAGTAAATGAGTAATTATAGTTGATTATGATACTCTCTAAACATCTAATTCTTTTTGAGAAATGTAGTGTAATAAAATACTCAGAAGTTTAATAGAAGATTTCAGAAAAGGGTGATCTTTGATTAATTTTTTTAAGGGTTGTAAACAACCAAATTGCTCATAATAGCAGTATAGTTGGATAAATTGTGGCTCATTTAGACAGCAGATATAATGTAGAGTCATGCTTAGAAAGAGCAGGAAAAAGGCAAGAAAATGCTAAAGATGTAATACCAATTTCAATAAAAAGCGGCTATTAAACCTTATGTATGGTAGTCTTCTACAATTTTAAAAGCATACTGCTTTTTACATATTTACATAATTATAGAAAAAATAAGCAGAGGTAGATTCAACATTAGAATCAAGATATATATTTAAGAGATTAAAATAATAATTTTATTTCTGTATATATCCACAGTTTCCTTTTTTGTATACAGTAAACATATATTTCACAATTGTAAAAAATGGATTTGTGTATTATGGTTACCTATTTGATAACTTTGTCATGTTTGTACTAGGCTTAAATTTAGATCTATAATTTTTTTTTAAAAAGATTTTAGGAACCAAAGCTGAAAATTCAAGGTTTTGAGGAGTCACTTATAAGAGGGTCAAATTGACATGGTCTTTTTATCCACGAAGAATAAGAACCAGAAACAAAAATTAATGCTAACTCCAACAAAGGAAAAGAATAGTGTCATTTAAAAAAACCAGAAATTTAGAAGCATAATTATCTCTATAGCTGTTCAAAATGCTGATATTATACATTAAAGCATTTTAGACATGTTTATACCAATATTTGCCATGCTTATAAACTGATTTAGCATTGTCTCACACTCAGATTACATAAAATATAAGTTTTCTATCTTCAAAATATAAAAACTGGGATGAGTAATAGATTGAGAGTTTTATGCTTGTGAGCGTAAACTGTGATTGTTTACTGTGCCTTAACAATGATGAAATCACTAAAGGCTTCATAGCAAGACGCAAAACCCTAGGGAAGCTATTAAGAATTCAGTATTAACAGTTTGTGGAGGAAAATGGATTCCACTTACTAAAATGATTTTAAAATGTTTTCTATAAAATGCAAATATCACAGCACTGTGAAGCTGGACATTTTAGATAGGTTTTATTTGCATCTTTGTTCTTACACAGTGTGATGCATTAGTTTCAGTGGAATCTAAAGATTATAATATGTGGTCATTAGTGGACATTTAATAAACTCCAGAAAAGTACAAAAGAAAAGAGATTCTTTAGGGTAAAATGGTGTGGACCCTGAAAACCACTCCAAGACATCCCAGACTTCTCTAATAGCATCCCAGCCCTAGAAGTATGCAACAGACAGTACTTTGGTCCAAACGGGAACAACTCCGACATGTCACCCACACCCATATCTTCAACGTCTTATTTTATCCAAGCATTTCAATGCCCCTGGGTAAACAGTGGAAATTCCTATAACCCGGACTGAGCTCAACTTTTGCATAATGCTCCAGAATTCTCTATTTATACCTTTAGAAAAAAGTTCTCTCACACACACACACACACACACACACACACACACACACACACAAGAAGGGTTGAAACTGACAACTGACGAAAAGGAAAAGCAAGTACATTTGTTTGGCAATAATTAACCCATGCTTAGAGAAGACCAGCAAATGTTGCTTCGCTTCATTTGATTTTTAGTCATTTCATAATGATAGTTAAAGAAGGAGAGTGCCAGGTCCTGAAATTGCTCTTGTTTCGCTTCTGAAGAACATTACTTTTTTGCAAACAGCTTGTCAGAGCGTAACTAAAATGGAGAGCTTGTGTTTCTGGAATGGGAGAGAAACTGCGTTCAGTGATAGACTGGTGATTTCTGTGCTGGCATTTATTAATATCTTTCCAATTGTATCAATTCCTCTTAAAGCTAAATAGATGTCTTTCTCAAAAATATCATCCTATTTTTGGTTTTGAATTTTGTTCATTATGCAGAATTTCCTAGTTTTTATTCAGAGTAAACATAAATGCTGAATACACTGAAAAATCTCTATTGGAAAGAGATTTACTGAGGGTTCAGAAAAGGAAATAAACAAGAAATCAGGAATCGTTTTCTCTCTGTCTATGCCTCTGTCAATTTGTCTGTATGTCTGTCCCTGTCTCTCAGGCCATCTGTTGTGTTATGTTGCTATCTGTCTTTATCCCTGTCTCTGTTCTGCTTCGTCTTTTTTTTCCTTGCAGCCTGCCCTTCCCACCATTTCTCCCACCTTCTACCCACCATGAAAGTAGATTGGTGAATTTCTATTGAATTCCAAATTCACTGCTAGAATCACCACCTTGAGCCCAGCTCAGAGAGTGCATCTGCCCTGGAAGTCTCTTTCATACTCAGTGTATTAGACCCACACAGACTTGCTGTAACTTGACATTCTCACTCCATAGATTCCCTCTGGTCCCTTACTTCTTGTTGCAGAGCTTCGTGTTCCAGACCATTACATTCCATAGAATGTGCCAAGGACAAGGGCATTGATTTTCAATGGTAACACATGCCAGTGCAGTCACCACTCTGTGTCATCCTGTGTCCTGTTTTGTCTCAGGGCCAGAAAAGGAATAGAAAAAGTTTTAGACTTGACAGTGGAGGTGGGGGAAAAGACACCTTTTCTTAACACCCGAGAAGGGAAAATAAATTATGTAGAATTATGTCACATCGAGAAAAACATGATTAAAATAACCTGATATAAATATTCATTCATGCTTGACAGAAGGGCGGTAGCAAGAAGAGTGCTTGCAGCTTACTGCTATCAGAGATCTCTTTCAGCGAATTGCATTTTAAAAGAATTTATGATTAGGGCTGTTGGCCGAAACTGTAGAAGTCTTTTTTTTTTTTTTTTTTTTTTTGGTTGTTTTTCGTTGTCTTTAATCTTGGCATTTTGGATGCCCAGCTTCCTGCTGAAGTGAATTTCTCTCTAATCACAACAATCCCAGGTGGTTTGCCTCACTCACACCGGGACCTTTCAGGCTGCCTCATTGCAGACGGGAAGAAGCACATTATCGTGGCAACTTATTACCTTTTGTACAGCAGTCTCTTTGTCCACAGAATGAAAATGATACTTCACTTGTTAATAATGATTCCTCCATCTCCAATGTTTAAACAACAACCTTACCATTCTGTCAGCCACATCATTTCCCCTATTCTGCGAGACATTTTCTTCCCTCACACCCTCTCCCATTCCTACCTCCACCAGCATTGTCCATTTGAACGCTGTCATGAGAAAAAGAGTTCTGTATCTGCACCATTCAGTCAATAGCCATTGTCCACATGAGGCTTTTGAGCACTTGAAACAACTGAGGAAGGAAAATTTAATGTTATTACAATTTAATCAATTCAACGTAAACAGCCACATAGGACTAGAGGCTACGATATTGGACAGCACAGCTTGAGAACCTTGAAAATGTCAGTAGAGAATTCCAGTGCACAAACCTGTTCTAGAATCCAAACTGTCAAGCAATGTGAATGTGTAAGTCTATACACATACACATGCCTTTATTCTCTAAGAACACTTTCTTTTAACTTTTGTAATCATTCCACATCATTCATCATCATTTGTCATTAAATCTCAGCCTTGCTAGTCAGCTGTTACAGTTGCAGAGGACTCAAGAAGATAAAATGTGACATTATTTTTAACTTTACTGTTCTTCAAATAGCTAACATACAGGTACTGGGAAGGACAATTACGCTTCACATCAAAATGATGTGCATTGAACAGGAGCAATTATTTCTGATGTCAATTTTTCATGAGAATTTTCAATAAAATTTAGATAACCACTCTTTCCATTCTTTAACCTAGTATTACCAATGTTTAAAATGAATTAATGTCAGTAACATTGCCATTGTTGTTTATATATAAATCAATCTATGCCTAATAAAAAGGATTTAGTTATTCTTAGGTTCTGTCTATATAATACTTAAAGAAATTATTCAATTCAGTCTGATCAGTAGAATGAAACTGATTATTTAAAGCTGCTGCTGATGATAATAACAATTATTATTATCAATTATTGAGTGTCTATTATAGCCAGGCACTGTCTTAAATGCTTTACTTTATGTATATATTACTTAATTTGTCTCTCACAACAAGCCTACAATTTTCATGCCCATTGTACATATAAATGAGACACAGAGAAGTTAAGTGACTTCCTCAAGGTCAGCCTAAATTGACATTCAAATGAAGGCAGTCTAACCACAGAGCCTGACCTCTTAATTACTATCTAATCCACCTCATGCATGGGGGAAGCTACAAATCAGATAACTAAAATGTTTTGTTTTCAACAAACAAACACCAGCCTCAGCAGAAAAATTCTGCTTATTTGTCAAATTAGTTATTACTGAATTTCTGTCTTAAAGCAATTAGGTTTACATTTTCACCTAGAATAGTAAACTTAATCAAAGCAATGAGATGCTAAAAGTGATGAACAGGTTGCCAAAAAAATAATATTAGATGAACGTGCCTATTGATAACAGTTATACATAATATTTGTCCAAGATTTTAAAATTATATATTGAAATAAAATTCCATTGTATTCTTACCTTTTGCTATCTTTCCTATTTTTAATACATCACATTCTTAAATTTTTTGTAGCTGAGAGTCCATTGATTTGGGAAGTGTTTCTGAGAAGATAACATGTATCCTTCCCTAATACACTCTCTTTTTCTTTTTAATTGGCCCTCCTTTCCTATAACATTTCCCACAACTGCATAACATTTTATATTTTCTGCTGAAAACAGCTGTCCCTTACTCCAAGGTCAGGGGTTGCCTTTTTTGAGCTTAGATGATGAATGCTTTTTCCACTTCAGTTCATCTCTTCTCTACCTACTGTGTATGCCACATATTCAGGGTTGGCCTTTGAAGGGAGGCTGCCCAGGAAGAACTTATTTTCAGAAAACTTAGATTTTATATGATTACAGATAACTAGTTAAGAGTAATTAAGAAAAAATGATTCCAATTCTTTGTTTTCTAAATTGATAGGGTAATATTAAAGTTAGAAATTACCTCAAAAATCACCCTGAATCTCTTACGCCAGGACTGATTTATTTTTTAATATTTCTTTTGTACTAATTGTGATATTTCCTGTCATTTTTTATTTTTATTACTTGAGTGTTCTCTCTTTTTTTACTTAAAGGACTTGTCAATTTTGAATACATTTAATGATATAAGAAACTCACTACTGTATCAAGCGGGTCATTTTGTTTTTTCACAGCTCTAATCGTTACATATTTTCTTTAAATAAAAGTTTTCTTTCTTTAACTTTTCCAAGTTGAATTTAATTCTGCTCTTTAGGTCAAAAGTAAGATATCTTTTTTAACATGATGGTCCATCAAGTATTTATAAGCAGTTCTAATATGTTCCCTAACTCTCTTCTGTTCCAGGCTAATTATGCTCTTTTTTAAAATCAAGTGTTTCTCATTTTCAGAGGGTCTTTCATTTCAGTTTCTTGAATGGTACCCCCTAACTCAGTTGGTCAATGTCTCATTTGATGCCTAGAATCAAACTTATGATATAGCAACACTTGATCACCAAAGTAGCCTGGGAAGATCTTTTTCTTTGTTCTGGATGCCATCTCTCAAATAATGAATCTTCAGGTCAACTAAAGGAGCATCCATGTGGTTTAAAAACAAGTATTCCTGAGTCTCTTATGAGTTCTCTAATCATTGGAAACCTGCTGGCAGCTTGGATGTCGGCAAACTAAAAATCCTACTAATGGCAATGTTTTGCTTGTTCTCACTAATGCTGCTAAAGGTTCTAAGCCTTTGATCATTTGTTTCTATTTAGGGGATAAATATTTTGCTGACATGAGTTTTAGTTTTGTGCCTGGCTAAGAGTAGGGGATCTAGAACCAGATTTGCCCACTTTTACTACTTGCTAGCTATGTGAACAAGCATGTTACTTTAAGCTAAGTTTCTGTTTTTCCCTCTTCAAAATGGAATAATAATTATACCTTCTTTATAAGTTGTTAGAGTCAAATGAAGTAATGTATAAAGTACTTAGTGTAGTGCTCAGCATGTAGCAAGTGTTCAATAAATGTTAGCAGCTATTGTTAAGATATGAACTTATTTGAAGATCTCATAGAAGAAGTTTATGATTTAGTTGTTTCGAATCATTGCACCATTGATTATGGCCTCATTCTTTGCACAAAATGAAGTCCAAGGAATTTACAAACCAAAGTTGAAGAATTCTTCAAGGCTCCTGTTGTAGCTGGTAGCTTATTATGATAAGTGGCAGACAAAAAAAAAATCATTCCCATACCAGTGTAGAGACTTAGACCACAATAGTTTAGTTTAAGGATCTTTGTCTGGTTTTGATATTGAAGTAATGCTGATATAATAAAATAAATTTGGAAGTGTTCCCTTTGCTTCAGTTTTTGTAAAAATTTGTGAAGAATTGATGTTGATTTATTCTGTGTTAAAAAAAAAAAAAAGTTTGGTAGATTTCTCCAGTAAAACCATCTGGAGCTGGGTTTTTCTTTGTTGGGAAGTTTTTGATCACTGATTCAGTCTTCTTCTTCATTATAGGTCTGTTTAGACTTTTTATTTCTTCACATCTCAGGCTTGGTAGTTTGTATGTTTCTAGGAATTTCTTTTTTTCTTCTAGGTTATTCAGTTTGTTGGCATATAATTATTCATAGGAGTCTCTTACAATGTTTTTATTTCTTTGATACTAATTGTGATGTTTCCTGTCATTTTTAAATTTTTATTACTTGAGTGTTCTCTCTTTTTTTAGTTAATGAGTCTGTCAATTGTGTGTTGATCTCTGAAAAAAAAAACTCTTAGTTTCATTAACAACTCTTCATAACTCTTAGTTCAATATAAAAGCTTTTCTATTATTCTTCTATTCTTCATTTTGTTTATTTCTGCTCTGATATTTATTATTTCCTTCTACTAACTTTGGTTTATTTTGTTCATCTGTTTCTACTTTCTTGTGGTACAATATTAAGTTGTTGATTTGTGATCTTTCTTCTTTTCTAAGGTGGTTTCTTGGTCCTCTAAACTTCTCTCAGTACTGCTTTTGCTGCACCTTGTGATTTTTGGCATGCTACATTTGTGTTTTCATTTGTCTTAAGATATTTTCTAATTTCCCTTGTGACTTTATCTTTCAACCATTAGTTGTTCAAGAGGATATGGTTTAATTTCCACATACTTAGAGAATTTTCAGTTTTCCTTTTGCTAATGATTTATAACTTCATTCTATTTTGGCCAGAAAAGATACTTTGGATGATTTTAACTTTCTTAAATTTCAGACTTGTTTTGTGGCCTAAATGTTCTCTCCTAGATAATGTTCTGTATGCATCTAAGAAGAATGTGTATTCTGCTGTTGTTGGTTGGAGTGTTCTGTATTTTTCTTGGGTCCAATTTGTCTGCAGTGTTGTTCAATTTTTCTGTGTCTTTATGGATCAACTCTCTGATTGTTTTATCCGTAATTGAAGGTGAAGTACTGAAATCTCTTACAATTGCTGTGTCACTACCTACTTCTTCCTTCTATTTTGTCAATTTTTGCTTCATGTATATGGCTATCTGATGTTGATTTTGGTGTGTGTGTGTGTGTGTATATATATAATTGTTATATTTTCTTTGTGAATTCATCTTTTTATCATTATAAAATGTTCTTCTTTGTTTCTGTGATATCTTCAATTGGAGTAGTTTCCAACTCAAGAAACCATTCTCTTTGCTCATCCATTTAGAAGCAACTCCTCATTTATTAAACTTTCATAATGAGATTGCAAGAATTCAGTGACATATTCAGGCTCAACCTCTCATTCTAGTTTTTTTCTTTTTTTTTGTTCCACCACATCTATTATGTCTTCCTCCACCGAAGTCTTGAACCCGTCCAAATCATCATGAGGGTTGGAATCAACTTCAGTCAAACTCTTGTTAATATTGATATTTGTTCTCTTCCCATGATCCACAAATGTTCTTAAAGATATCTTGAATGGTGAATCATTTTGAGAAGATTTTTAGTTTTCTTTTCCCAGATCTATCAGAGAAATCACTATCTATAGCAGTGATAGCCTTACAAAACGTATTTCTTAAATAATAATATTGCAAGTCAAAATTACTTCTTTATTCATGGGCTGCAAAATGAATGTCGTGTTAGCAGGCATAAAAACAACTGTAATCTCCTTGTACATCTCTATCAGAGCTCTTACATAACTAGGTGCATTGTCAATGAGCAATAATATTTTGAAAGAATTGTTTTTCTGAGTAGTAGGTTTCAACAGTAGGCTTAAGACATTCAGTAACCCATGCCGTACTGTATCAAAACATCTCATGTACCCCATAAGTATAGATACCTACTATGTACCCATAAAAATGTAAAACCAAACAAACAAATAGAACCAAAAGAACATACCGGTAGGCTATACAAATAGATATCCTCCTCATCAAGGTTTAACCAAATATATAATTATGTTTTCATTAAAAAAAAATTCTGTGAACAGATGTGATGTCACCATCTAGGTTTTGTTTTTGTATGTATAAAGCACAAACAGGGTAGATTTAGCATAATTCTAAAGGGACTAGGATTTTAAGAATGGTAAATGATCACTGACTTCAACTTAAGGTCACCAGCTACTTTGACACTAGCAAGAGAGTCAGCCTATCCTTTGCATCTTTGAAGCCAGGCACTGACTTTATTTAGCTATGTAAATCCTAGACAGCATCTTCTTCCAATCTAAGGCTGTTTCAGCTGCATTGAAAACCTGTGGTTTAGGGTAGCCACCTTCATCGATTATCTTAGTTCAATGGTCTCTGTAACTTGGTATACCACTTACTGTTTCACTTTGCACTTTTTTATTATGGAGACAACTTCTTTCCTAAAACCTTATGATTCAACCCCTGGAGCTTCAGATGTTTCTTCTGCAGCTTCTTTACCTCTCTCAGAGTTCATAGAATTCAAGATAATTAGGGCCTTGTTCTGGATTAGGCTTTAAGGGAATGTTGTGGATGGTTTGATATTTTACCTAGACCTTAAAATCTTTTTTCCATTTCAGTATTGAAAGCTGTTTGACTTTGTTATCATTCACATGCTCACTGAATAGCATTTTTAACTACCTTTAAGAGGTAGTTAAAAAGAGGTCGTTTCTTTGCATTCACGTCTTGGTTAACTTGCTTGTTTGGAGCAAGAGGCCTAGCTTTCAGCCTACCTCAGCTGGCTCAAATGCCTTCCTCACTAAGTGTAATCATTTCTAGCTTTTGATTTAAAGTTAGAGACATTTGACTTCACCTTTCTCTTGAGCACTTAGAAGTCAGTGTAGGGTTATTAATTACCTATTTTAAATATTTTTGTGTCTCCAGCAAAATTAACTTTCAGCAGAGTAAACAGACAACCTACAGAATAGGAGAAGATATTTGCAAACTACGTATCTGATAAAGGTCCAATATTCAGGATCTGTAAGGAACCTAAACAAATTTATAAGAAACAACTCCACTAAAAAGTGGGCAAAGGACACGAACAGACGCTTTTCAAAAGAAGACATGCATGCAGCCAAAAAGCATGTGAAAAAATGCTCAACATCACTAATCATTAGAGAAATGCAAATCAAAACCACAGTAAGATACCATGTTACACTAGTCAGAATGGCTATTTTATTAAAACATCAAAAATGACAGAGGTTGGAGAGGTTGAAGGGAATAGGGAACACTTACACACTGCTGGTGGGATGGTAAATCAATTCAGCCATTATGGAAAATGGTTTAGTGACTTCTCAAAGAACTCAAAGCAGAAGTACGATTCAACTCAGAAACCCCATTATTGGATATATAATCAAAGGAATAGAAATAATTCTACCACAAAGACACATGCATGCATATATTAATGTAGCACTATTCACAATAGCAAAGACATGAAATCAACTTATGCCCATTAACTGTAGACTGGATAAAGAAAACGTGGTACATAATACACTGTGAAACACTACACAGCCATAAAAAAATGAGATCATATCCTTTGTAGCAACATCAATGGAGCTAAAGACCATTATTCTAAGTGAGCTAACACAGGAACAGAAACCAAATGCTGCTTGTTCTCACTTCTAATTGAGGGCCAAACTTATGGGTGGAATCATGTACATAAGTACGTGAGAGTACTTATGGACACAAAAAGGTGAGTAACAGATATTGGGGCCTACTTGAAGGTGGAGGGTGGGAGGAGGATGAGGCTCAACAAACTACCTTTCAGGTATCATTTCATCACCCAAGTATGCTTATCACCTGCACCTGAGTGGTGAAATAATCTGGACACCAAACTCCCATGACACACAATTTACCTCTATAACAAACCTGCACGTGTACCCCAAACTGAAAATAAAAGTTAAGTAAGTAAGGATTGTCATATCTCAAGGAATAGAGAGGCTTGAGGAGAAGGAGAGTTGTGGGAACAGCTAGTCAGGGGAGCAGTGAGAACACACTCAGCATTTATTGATTAAGTTCACAGTCATATGCGCATGGTTGTGCGCTCCAAAACAATTACAACAGTCACATCAAAGGTTGCCGATCACAGATCATCATAACACGTATGACAGCAATAAAAAAAGTTTAAAATATTGTGAGAAGTATTCACATGTGACATAGAGACATAAAGGGAGTGCATGCTGTTGAGAAATGGTACTGATAGACTTGCCTGACTCAGGGTTGCCACAAACCTTCGATTTGTAAAAAATGCAATATTTGTGGAGTACAGTAAATAGAAGTAGGCTTGTATTTGCTGATTTCTGTGGTATAAATATTCCCACCGTGGCTACTTTCCATCTATTATCATGGAGTCATTGAATGTGTAATCAGTGAAGATGAAGTTATGAAAAGATGCACAGCAACACATCATTTTACAGTGTTCACAAGATAAAATATAATGGGTTTAAATAACCTCCAGACCATGGACAGTAGTAAATATAGAAAAAATAAGGGATAATAAATTTTGACAATTTATCCCTTTGCTTTTAGCATAATTTATCTAATTTTATGTCTATATATTTTGATTTTTTGTAACGGCTGTTAGAATTTCCTGAAAATTTTAAATTTGGCTCTCAGAAGCTTGTACAAGCCAGCTGCAGCACACTATTTCTGGCAAGATGAGACCATTCAAGACTTGGCCTCTTACCTTAAAAACTAATTGGGAAATGATGTTTTAACATGTGAACCAATTAGTGGATAATGCATATCATCACATATAAAATGGGTAGGTGTAAATAAGAAAAGTATTTCTGAGAAGGGAGATCTCTCTCTCTCTCTCTCTCTCTCTCTCACACACACACACACACACACACACGCACACACACAGACAAGACTCTCTTCTCTACGTTTAGTACCAATATGCTATCTATCTTGAACTTTTCAAAGCATACTCTAAAGTATTCAAATACAAATCTAGACAAATCAGTTTCTCATGAGATAAAGTGAAATAATGTTCTTCATTGGTTGTAGTGTCTTCTGATGATCTCTAATTGTGAGCTTTAACAAAAGATTAGAAGACTAGTTGAGGGGAGCTGAATTGGGAATTATGAGATCCCAGAGATTAGCTTAATAATTCATAAAGTCTGGACTTACAGAGAATTATTAGTAGACTGCATTGATGAATTATTAGTAATAGTTGATGACTGCCCTTGGGAGACCTAGATGAAAGTGATGGGGAAAAGTGGCACTTGGATTTAATAAACTTCAGGCTACTCAGATACATCTCTTAACTAATGGGTTGTGACATACATAGTCTGGGCTTTGGCCAGCAGTGATACTCACTGCTGTAATTGTCTTGCATACAGAATGTCGGTTTCCAAAGAAAGTTGTTGCTATGTTGAGAGAGTAATTACAAAGCTGCCAGAAGGAAGAGCATCACCCTACAAGCTCACCATGATTTATTGGGCATATTTGTACTTTTAAACGGATCTGTCTTTTTTTTCTAGAATGTTTTCACACCTCAGTATGAATCTGTCTTCCCTTGAGCTCATCTCATTTGTGTCTGAAATATTGATCTGCTTCACAAAGGACACTACAGTATGAGTGAGAGAGAGAGAGAGAAAAAAAATGGAGAGAGGGATCAAAGAGAGAAAAAGAAAGCGGGTAGAGAAGGAGCAAGCATGCATATATGTATTTGCACAGTATCTAATGGCATGATTCTTTCTTTCATGTAATTTTTATGATGTAGAAGGATTTGGCACAGAAACTGCACTTTCTCCTTGAAAGTTCTGCTGATTGTTTCTGCCTTTGAGAAACAAATTCCACCATGAAAGTGAAAAAACCCTTCCGTCTTTTCTATGGCATGTGTCCACGGAGTGTGCAATAAGCAATGATTTACGAAAGCACACCAATGCAAGAAAACCATAATGGTTGTGACAAATTCTTTTACATCCCTTGCAGATCAGCAGTTTTAGGAATGTAGTCCCCATGGTATCCTAAATACCAAATAACTTCTATCAAAGAAATGCATCTTGCCAAAGTTGAGCAGAAGCTTAGGAGGCTTTAGTTACCCATCTTCCCTTTGGGAAAATAATCAAAAGTTGCTTTTAGTTAACTTAAGCATTTTCCCTCTCTCAGTAAAGATCTTCACTTTTCCCAACCTGTAGCCATTCAGTAGCATAGAAGATGTTGGAAACTAACCCCCTGCTAAAAGCATCCATTCTGCATCTGCTTCTGACTTTTCTTTCTTCCCTTTTTTTTCTCTTTTGAGACAGTCTCGCTGTGTCACCAGCCTGGAGTGCAGTGGTGCGATCTTGGCTCACTGTAACGTCCGCCTGCACAGTTCAAGTAATTCTCCTGCCTCAGCCTCCCCCGTAGGTGGGACTATAGGCGCCCACCACCACGCCTAGCTAATTTTTGTATTTATTTTAGTAGAGACGGGATTTCACCATGTTGACCAGGATGGTCTCCCTCTCCTGACCTCGTGATCGACCCACCTCAGCCTCCCAAAGTGCTGGGATTACAGGCATGAGCCATGTGCCCTGCCAACTTTTTTTCCTTCTTTTCACAAAGGGGAATTTTGTGTTTCCCATTTTTTCTTTAACTTTTGCAATCTCAGTCTTAGTAAATTAAGTACCTTTGGTGAAAAAAAAAATGCTTACACTCTCTTTGCTAAAAGGTCAACTGTATGACATTATCAAAAATTTTATTCCAAACTCAAGGTTATGACTCAGACAATTATGGGTTCAACATACTTCTTCTGTCAGAAAGAGTTTGTTGATAAATTTTTCCTGTCGCTAATCAGTACAGAAAAATAAAATGCATGAAATAAAACAAGTGCATGACATATACTAGAGATTCCTTGTGTTCAAAAGCTCAAAAGAGGTGACCACTATTTCAGAAAATGTTAGGGGTAGTCCTGTCCCCAGGGCAAAGGAATAAATTAGGTAAGCTCTCTCGGTGCCTTCTGCTCTCTGCAATAACAGATATTGTGTTATTATTATTCATTTTGGAAATTATTTTCCTTTTTTTAAGCACCTTCTCAACCGTGTGTTATGTCCAACCTCACTCAAGCTGAACTGAGCTTACTTCCATCACAGGCTGTGGGTACAGCAGAAAAATAAAATCAATATTGAGCTGGAAATCAGGAGTCTTGGCTTTCCTTTTGCAAATGTACTATAAGAAGGTGAATATAATCTCTTTAAGGGAAAACTTGTGTGAAATTAATCAACTAGTTTTCTTGAGGCAATTTATAAATACAGAAATGTTGGATATGCTGTAATTAAGGCTTCATTTGGACTTTGAAAAAGTGTATTATAACTTTTACAACAAGATTTGCCACTTCCATCCATCAGAGGGTTGAGGAGAAAAAATAAAATTAGCTGAGAAGTAGAAGACTATATTTACAAATACATTTTTTTCTCATAAAATAGAGAAATGATACAGTGGTATTTCCAGGAAAAAGGTACTAAGATTGCTTTAACTTAATACGTGAATAAATGATTCAGAAGAGAAGTTTTATAGGAAAATTGCTAGGTTTGCAGAGGGCTATATCAAACAAATAAGTTAACAAAGTATTTATAAAGTTTATTCAATAAATATTTTTTGAACACTAATCCTGTGTAGGCACTGTGAGGGATATAAACCGTTCTTATTTTCAAGGAGCTTATATCCCAGTATATAATTAAAATATTACTTTTAAAACTAGAAGGTTAAGGAGAAAGTATTTCCTACTTCACCAGAAAAGTAGGTAAACTACTGCTTAATTCCAGAAAGAAGGAGAGTCAAATGTTCATAAAGGTGATGACATTTATACCTGACCTTTAGACCTCCAGTCTGCATAATAAAGCACTGAGGATTTCTAGGTAGAAGGAACAACATGGGCAAAGGGAGAGTAGAAAAAGCCTATATAAATGATACATGTGAGCAATAAGGAATTTAGGATTTCATGGTTATGGCTATTTTCTTGTCAGCACATAGAATACGTAAGAAGAAGCAGAGAACAAGACTGGGGCCAAATTGTGAAGAGCTATGAAATGTCAAGCTAGGAAATTTGGGCTTGGTTCTGAGGACTTAGGGTTCTCTACCATTTTCCTCCTCAGCACATGTGTCAGATGACATTTCAACATGCAGCATGTTGTCAGAGCAAATGTGACATAGAAATTACTTCTCAAGAAATCATACCATCATGTAAATGACTGAGTGATTTTTTAAAATGATAGTTGTAAATCTGTTCTAATTTTTTAATGCAAGTTATTTTCAAACATCACTATTTTAATTGTCAGTGATGGCAAATCATTCTGACACGTGTCAAAATAGATGACAACATCCTAGCATGCTGAGGTGACTGAAGTAAGGTCTATAGGACATGGACGCAGTCTATTTCAAGCAAGAAAACATGATTAGAACAGTTTTTCAGGAATACTTTGTAGGTATTGGAGAGTAAAGAAAAACAGTGAGAAGCTTTTATAATATCAAGTTGATAATGAAGACCTGAGCTTGGAAAGCAGCAGTGGAAAGGAGCCCAGGAAGCTTCGAGTTATTACAAGACAATAATTCTTGAAACCCAATTGGACTAGGTAAAAGAAGGTTGTTGTGGTGAGTGGCAGAAGTAAGGAGAACAGTGACAAATTAACTAAAGGGTCAAGTGGGTTTTTGAATGGAAAGATGGTACCATTTAAAAAATGATGAATTCAGGAGGAATGAATTTAAGAAGTAAGAAAGTAAGTTCAGTTGGGTATAGACTGAGTTTGTAGGACTTAAGGACTCCCCAGATATTCAAGGGACAAGAGATAAATGAAAGCCAGGGATCATGACTTTGGAGTTGGCCATGATGTGTGATAATTGAAGCTGTCAGATTATGTAAGGTTACCTTCTTTTTACCTTCCTTGATAATTAGTTTCCTGAGGGTCAATTCAGAGTTTAATTTAGACATTTAAAGTTCTAGAGGAGGAAATTAAATCACAGAAATTTTAGTCATAGAATTGGTAGGAAAAAAAAGAGCAAAGCAGAATTCTACAAAGGCCAAGAAACAGAGAAATTCAAGCTAAGGATGATTAATCATGTCAAATGCTCCATAAAATTTGGAGAAGATAGGAATGGAGAAAATATTGGGCTTAGAAAAACCATTAGTTTGAAAATGCAATTAGCATAGAAGCCAGATAACAATGATTGTTAATGGGTATGTAGGTAGAAATATAGACTGTTACTTCAAGAAATTCAGTAATGATTAGAAGTAGAGAGAAAATGCTCCTGTGCATATATCAAGGTAGTGAGGCCATTTTATGATATAGGCTTTGAGAAAATATGAAGTGAAGATAATAGAAAGTCAATAATAAAATAATGGCAGTGAAAAGAGTGTAAAAACATGCATGAGTCTAGTGTAAGAGCCATCAAACAATGTGGTATATTGAGACATAAGAAGCTATTTGGGTAGTTGTATTAGTTTGGATTCTCTGAGCAGGAGATAAATTTGTTTGGATGTGCAACAGATCTATTGGGGAAACATCTTTGAAGGATGAAAGGAGAGGAAATAATAAGCAGGAAAAGCCCTACATAATGTAGGTCTCACACCTATGAAAGGAGGAAGGAAGAAGGATTGAATAAGAAGAGTCTCAAACTGTAACAGTTATAAGAAAATTTTGGCCAGAGTTATTGGTACCCCTAACTCTAAAGTTACTCATCTGAAGAGTATTGCATACCACAAGAATGGACTTGCATCAGCATTGTCTCCGTGCTCGGTCTTTGACTGAGAGCTGGAAAATGTGGCCTTGGTATAAATGCGATAGTGGTTCCAGCGGATAGCACCTCAGGCTATCAGTCAATCTCACTTTCTGCAACAAGAGACCTAAGCAGCTCATTTCATTGACACCATATAAGTAACAAATGAATGTAGTTAATTTTATAAGAAGAGCTGGTATTTAGATTGGGCAGGTTATTGTGATAAAAAGCAAGAAATAGGCCATCCAGACTACTAAGTTCTCCTGACTCTATGAGTTTGAAGAAAATGGAACAGATGCTACTAAAGAGGATTTTATTAACTAGATGATCCTGGAGGAGCATCACAGTTCAGATTGTTTAAGAACTAGTCTCAAAAACAACATGTCCTGAAGGTATGCTAGAAGACTGCCATTAGTCCCAAATATCACAATAAAGCCAACTGAGATAGCAAGTACATGTTCCGTGGGATTTGCTAGGCAATGATTCTTTCTGCAATTCTAAACACTCTTTAAGTTCACATTGAAGCTTGGCCGCTTGTGGGTTGTGTTACGTTGGATGCATTGCTTAGTTTTTCTCTTTTCCATTTTTTTCATCTACAAAGTGAGAATACCATAGCTTAGGGAACTGTTGTAAGAATTAACTTGGAATTTTTAATGAACTTTACTTTTAGCTATAAAACTACCATTTCCCTTCTATTAAAATTTCAATTCTAAGCTTTGGGTTGTTTTTCCCCCTCAATAATTGAACTGCAGACATTTGACTTCCAACGGAGTCTTTTTATCAGTTCTTATTCTCCACCTTTACTATTCACATTATCTAGCGTCACTATTACAGTGACCACTACCTCCAAATTTGCTGTCTTCTACTTCTGCTCTGCCACTACTCTCTGTTTTCTGTCTTCTCATCAGCTTACTAATCTTCCTTGGAAGAATTCCTATGACAGAACAACCTGATGCTAAATTTCATTCATGCAAAACTTAATGCATATGTGGAAGAAATGTTTCAGGAAAAAGTTGAAGACAAATGTATTTGTTCACAGCAGATCAAGATTCCATAGTTCACAGCAGGAAGGAAAAAACATTAACACTAAAGCATGGTTTAGACTAAGTAGTGAGGAAATAGAGTCCAGGAAGAAACAGCAGCATTCAGATTTGTCGATATGGTGGTAAGATTCAATAATAGGGACTGAAGCAGAAAGCTAGAAGGTACTTGGAAGGTATATAAATTCAGTTTCCCACTGATAAAACCAGTTAACAAAGTGGGACTTTCAAGGAAAGCAATGCTCCCCTTAACTTCTATTAAATGTGGAGGTTATACTTTAAATTTCTCATGTAGTTCGTATCTCTACCCTTCAAAAATATATGATATAGCAAAGAAACCAAAGAGAATTGTTTGAGAAATCCAATAAAAATGATCAAGAAAAATAAGAAATATCTATCTGAGCATAAATAAAGAGTTTATGTTATGTAACTTGGCTATTACTCTTTTATTTAGAAATATAAAGATTGAGAGATAAAATCATGAAACAAACTGTTTATGGATTTGTTTATAAAGTTCATTTTATGTACTAAAATTAAGAAGTGTTAATATTTGAATATATGTTTAATACATGCAAAAATCAGTTCTAGTTTACTTAGGAAGAAGAAAGTTTATAGAACTAGTCAATAACCATACTTCCTCAGATGGCATGAAGGGGAGAAAGGAAGCTGATATTTATTATATATCTACCAAGTTTCAGGCCCTGTGACTGAAAAATCTACTTATATTCTCTCATTTAATTCTACCAGTAAATACCATAGCAGTATTAATAGGCCTTTTTATACATGTGAAATTTATGTATAAATTTCACCTAGTCAGAGGTCATTTTGCTATTAGTATATGGTGGACTTAGAATTGAAATCCAGTTCTGACTGATTTCAAAGTCAATGTTCTCATACACCATACTACCTACATTTTAAAAATTCCATCAAGAGATATAACTTTTTAGGATACGTTCACTGTGTTCATAGTTTTGATCCATTTTGAAATCATGAGACTTAGGAGATCTGCTCACACATGGCTTTTGGTGCTTTTCTTAGTTAAGCTGCAGAATTTAATAGATCATGGAACTAATAAAGTATAACGTTTTTCTTGTTATTGAATTATCTAGAAGTGGGCCTTTTGAGCAGATGAGTACAAGAATCATGCAACATATACAATACTCAGTAAATAGTCATTATTGATTCTGTAGATGACACAGAAGAAACTAAAATATAAATTAGGCAGAACTACACAGCATATCAGACCCATTAAGACATCTTTGGTGGGGCCGAGTGTAGTGGCACATACCTATAATCCCAGCTACTTGAGAGGCTGAGGAAGGAGGACTGCTAGAGCCTAGAAGTTTGAGACCAGCATGGGCAACATGGTGAGACCCCATTTCAAAAGAAAAAAAGACATCTTTGGAGGGCAATAGGAGCGTTAGACTTGAAGTATTGATACATACTCACATGTGTGTGCACATGTATGAGTGCTCACATACACAACACTTACCTCCCCAAAGAAACAAGTGTCATTCGATTCCAAACGCGTCATTGAAGTTGTACTGACATTGCAAAAATGTTCTTGATAAAATTGTCATATCTCTTTATATTTTAAATGTTTTTCCTATCTATACCAACCATTCACTACAAATGATTTTTGAGAGAAAAATTGAGTGAAAAAATAGCAAAAATATTTTTTTAAAAAGGATGTAATGAAAAGCAAGCTCTGCCTTTTCAGTGAAAGCTTTCTCTGTCCTCTCCTTGGTCAAGGCCAGTCTCAATAAGCTCTCTTTAACCCAGTTTATAAATTGCTGTTGACTCGAGTAATAGAATTTCATAAATAAAAAAAGATGACAGAAATTACCTTACTACTGCAAAGTGAATCAATACATTCTGAATTTTGACTTCCAAGAATGGTGTTCAGGGACATGTTGTTTACTCTATGGAGGACTGCAGGCACTCAGGATAAAACTGATATTCTCTAATTTGAATCACTTCTGTTACTGAGTTTTTCTGGTGAAAAGAAAAAACGCATTTAAAAAAATTCATTACGAAGAAATGTTTTTCTTCAACCACCAGTCAAAAATATGCTGCCACGTATTAGTTGCTAGTAAATATGCCATATGAGTGAAGATTACTGAAATAAAATGTAAGGCCTATTGCTTCATCATTTAAGACATTTAACACATTTTTCTCTATATGAAATTTCACCTCTTAATAGGTCCTTTTTTTTTTTTGCAGTGCTTTCTTTCATTAAGAACAACTGTGTTTGAAATCACTGATCAACTTTCATCAAACTCTTTAGCTTTGTCATAGTACACTAGAGCTTCTTAGAATTGTCACACAAAATGTGCTAGGATCAGACATTGACAGGGTTTTTCCAAAAGGCAGTTTATTTTCATACCAAATAATTGCCTGAAATATAGTCAGAATTTTTGAGTTGTATGTAATCTGATATTTCTGTCTCTCTTTCTAGAAATGTTCCTGCTTTATTCGCAGGAGTTGATAGTTTAAAGGCAGTTATTAATAATAATTAAGAGAAATAGATTTGTCCTAAAATTATCTGTTTCTGATTTAGTCATTCTTGCTGCCTGGGCTTCATCCGGAAATCCTCCCAGTATAGTCCAGACTCGACTTAGCTCAAGAAATGTAAAGCGTTTCTGCAATTTGGTGTCTCCTTGTGAGGTTTCCTCCAGCCCCCAGTTGGCTCCTGCCTGAAGTCCTCTCTGCTGTGATGGAGAAACTTGAGCATATTGTTTTCCATTATTTCTAATTGCTGAGTGCCAGGGATTTCTCATGCATCCTGCAGGACTCATCATTCTCTCAGACAAGTTTACATTTTACTTAAATCAATCCAAACCAGATTGTATCTGCCATGGTGTGACCTAGCCGGCCATGTGCTATCCAAGCAAGGTATTAGATTGATGCAAAAGTAATTGCTGTTTTTGTTATTACTTTTTATATAATCTCGAAGAGCCATGTAATCTCATGGGAATCTCATATGACCAGAAATAGTAGGATAACTTATGTCTTGTTTTACTCAAAAATTTTATTCTGTCACTATGTTTATTCAAGTATGACGTCATTATTTTGATGACTTTTGTGAGTTCTAGTCATAAATCAACAAGATACAAATTTATGCATTCTGTTAAGTAAATGTTTTTGTGTGTGCTTTTTTAACAATCCTTGATTCCAGTTAGTAAAAATAAAAGGAACATGTATCAATACATTTGCAATCTCTTTTTTTTTTTTTTTTTTTTTTTGAGACAGAGTCTTGCTCTGTCGCCAGGCTGGAGTGCAGTGGCGCAATCTCGGCTGACTGCAACCTCCGCCTCCCGGGTTCAAGCGATTCTTCCGCCTGGGCCTCTTGAGTAGCTGGGATTACAGGCGCGTGCCACCACGCCCGGCTAATTTTTGGATTTTTAGTAGAGACGGGGTTTCACCATGTTGGCCAGGATAGTCTCCATTTGTTGACCTAGTGATCCACCAGCCTCAGCCTTCCAAAGTGGTGGGATTACAGGCGTGAGCCACCGCGCCCGGCCGCAATCTCTTTTTTTGAAAGCCTTATTAAGTAGCGAAAGAGCATCCCCTTTACTGGTAAAATAGGGTAAGAATATTAGTTTTCTAGTGCTGCCATGACAAATTATTACTTAGGAATTTAAAGCAATACAAATTTCTTATTGTACAGTTTTGTCAGAAATCTGATGCAGGTCACCACACTAGTCTAAAATTAATATGTTGGCAAAGCTGCATTTCTTTCTGGAAGCTCTATGGGAATCTGTTTCCTTGCATTTTCTGGCTTATGTCCCTATTCCTCCATCTTTTTTTTCTGTTTGTGTGTTTAAAAAAATGATATATCACAGATGTACACATTTTGGGGGTACATGTGATATTTTGATACATACATAAAATGTGTAATGATCAAATCAGGGTAATTGGGGTAACCATTATCTCAAATATTTCCTTTGTGTTGGGAACATTATAATTTTTCTAGCTGTTTTGAAATATACAATAAATTATTGTTAAGTATAATTTGCCTTGATATGGTTTGGCTCTGTGTTCCCACCCAAATCTCACCTTAAATTGTAACAATGCCCACCTGTCAAGGGTGAGGACCAGGTAGAGGTGATTGAATTGGCCAGGTGGAGGTAATTTGAAATATACCATAAATTATTGTTAAGTATAATTTGCCTTGATATGGTTTGGCTCTGTGTTCCCACTCAGATCTCATCTTGAATTGTAACAATGCCCACCTGTCAAGGGACGGACCAGGTGGAGGTAACTGAATCATGGGGGCGATTTCCTCCCTGTTGTTCACCTCATAATGAATGAGTCTCGCGAGATCTGATGGTTTTATAAGCATCTGGCATTTTCCCCTGCTTGAGTTCATTCTTTTTCCTGCTGCTCTGCGGAGAGGTGCGTTCTGCCATGTTTGTGAGTTTCCTGAGGCCTCCTCAGCCGTCCAGAACTGTGAGTCAATTAAACTACTTTTCTTTATAAATGACCTAGTCCCGGGAATTTCTTGACAGCAGTGTGAGAAGGGACTAGTGCATCCTTACTGCACTGTCAAATACTACAGCATATTCCTTCTATCCAGCTGTGTTTTTGTTCTGATTAGCAACTTCTTTCATTATGAAAGCCGGTAATAGACCTCTTCACACTGTATCACACTGACCTCTTGTTTTGTAGTCAAAAATCCCTCTGTTTTCCCTTCTGCCTCTGTTTTTGAGATTTAAGAAATTTATGATTACATAGGACTCAACCAAATAATCTGGGACAGTCTCCCCATTTCAAGATTCTTAATTACGTGTAAAGTCCCTTTTGCCACGTAAAGTAACATATTCATAGGTTCCAGTGATTAGGACATAAGCATCTTTGGGAGGCTGTTATTTTTCCTACTGAGGTAGGAGCCAAGACTGGGCCTAAGCCTTGCCATCTTAGTGATAGAGACACCGCCATCTTAGAATGAGAACCCTGAAATGTGTAATTGTCAGAACTGTAAGTTTCCATTGCTTCTCTGTATTGCCCCATAAACCACTGACTTTGGCTTCTGTACAAACAGCTTGCTTTGCACAACCCCTGTGCTCCTGGAGAAAGGATGTGGGTTTTCAGCTTAAAAACCCTGCTCCCCCTGAGTACAGGGCCTCAAGTTTGAGAGACATGAGTCCTCCATGGCCGCCGGCAATAAAGACCCTGCAGTTTGGCCTATTCTTGGCTCAGTGGTGATTTCCCTTGCTCGCTCGGTTACAGCACTACCACAGGAAGTAAGAGTTCAAATAGACTTAACAACAATCATAGAAACACTTCCCTAAACAATCCCTTTCCAGCATCAGCTTTTTTTTCATCATTAGTAAGACATTATGCTCAGTATTCACACTCATTGTGCCTTTAAGTACACAATTGTGTAACTCTTGCTATCTAATTTCAGAATGACTTTTTTCCTCCTCCATTTATGGAAGCAGTAGCCCCACTCATAGTAGTTGCTCAATAAGTTTTGTAACAAATTTAATTACAAATGAGTGTTGTCTTCTTAATTTCTTTTGTCCTGAAACTAAGAGGATATTTCTTGTTGAATCCAGAATAAAGATCTGGTATGGGATAGACAGACATATAGCAGGGCTTGTACAATGATTTGTAGATGGTTCATTCAAACGTGGATTGTGTTTGTACTTGTGTTGCACTTTGTGCTTCTCTTATGATGCGGTGTGCCTTTCAAGTATAAAATCTTTTGTTATTTTAAATTTGATATTAAAAACTTGAAAACAGTCATTCAACTTACGTTGATATAACTAAAATTTCTATAATGGCCTAGTCTCTTATACACTGAAATTTTTAGACCACTGGAAACAATTGTCCCTACCACTCCTCTTTTCAGAGTTTTCCAAGATTACAACACTGTGCCATCATCGTCTTCATCGAGGGAAATGTAAAATACTCAGACCAGGTCGCTCCCCAGTCTGTTTCATCAATGTGGGATGATATCTCACCTGTTATCTGCTCAAGCTCAAGTGTAGTTTGCTTTCTTTGTTAAAAGGACAATACTTGCAAAGTTCGCTCCTCTTTCTGGGAATGAGCTGAGTGCAGGCAGTTCTGATGTGCCCTCCCTCTCAGCCCTGCTCTTCAAGGCCTTTGCTACTAGGGGAACCTTAAAGGTATGAATGGCAGTGAAACGTGAAAATAAATAACATCACACCTCTCTTAGCATTTCTGAGAAAAATGTTGTGGAATTCTATGATGCCAGCCTGAGTGGTGATTGTTGACCCACCCTTCAGCATTTCAGAAAAAAGAGAAATGAAAATATATATTTGTATTCCTCTGCCTGGTTTCAGTTGAGGCACTTTAAATAGTACACCCAAAGGAAGACTGGCTGAGTGATTTAGAATATAGAAATCACCTGGGAAAATCTTGCTACAATGCTGATTTTGATTCAGTAAATCTGGAATGTAATCTAAGCGTCTACATTTCTCAAAGCCCCAGGTGATACGAATGCTGCTTTCTCTCAGATCACACCAATAAAGTTCTAGAGCAATACTTAATCCTAATAGGACCTCTAGTATACAGGAAGAAATAGTGAACAAGAACCACTAAACTTTGTTACCACCTTATATTACAGAATAAGGAAGAATGTAGGTGTGACTATTTGTGGGGAGTTTATTTATTTTTTATTTTTATTTTTTTTGAGGCAGAATCTTGCTCTGTCGCCAGGCACCAGACTGGAGTGCAGTGGCCCAATCTCGGCCCACTGCAATTTCTGCCTCCTGGGTTCAAGCAGTTCTCCTGCCTCAGCCTTCCGAGTAGCTGGGACTACAGGTGCGCACCACCACGCCCAGCTAATTTTTGTATTTTTTAGTAGAGATGGGGTTTCACCATGTTGGCCAGGATGGTCTCCATCTCTTGACCTCATGATCTGCCCGCCTTGGCCTCCCAAAGTGCTGGGATTACAGGCGTGAGCCACTGCGCCCGGCCCTGTGGGGAGTTTGTGTTTTCCTCATGCCTGACCAGAAGCAGTTTGTCTTGATGATTATAGCAAAGGATGAAGAAAAAGTCTCAGCTGAGCTCCCAACTCATCGAAACCTTATGCAAGTCACTTCATCCTGTCTGATTTTTTTTTATTTCCAAAACAAGGATTTGGGTGCTTGTTCCAGGGTTCTCTCATAGGTGCTGTAAGTATTAATAAGCCAGGCTTCTCTCATAGATGCTATGAGTATTAATAAGAGACCACTGTTAGGAAGAAGAGATATAAATAGAAGACTTTGTTAGTACTCTCTGCCATCTCTGTTCTACTTAGCATCTAATTCACTTCTTACTACTTGTACCTGATTTATCTTTAGCGCATGTTCTTTCCATTTTCTTGGTATTCTTCTCATCTGACCATGTGATGTATTATTCAAATACCCAACTCCTTTTATTGCTAATTATATATTAACCAGGTTCTGACTTCATTCTTCTTTGTGTTGAATCCTGGTCCAGGCGTGACACTGACAAAAAGGATTCGTAGAGCTCAGAGGGAATTTTGGCAAATGACAGTTCTCTTTTAGGGCTGTTAGTCTTAATGGAATATTTGATAAGATGGTAATAACCCCTGAGATCCTTTTATAGCAAACCCAGGGGCAATATATATATATATATAGCCATTGAGGCTATATATATATATATATATATATAGTCTCAATGGCTTTTATTTATTAATTTAAATTTGCAGTGGGGTCAGCTCTTGAAGGCATTTCACAATGACAATTTCTTCGAACATGTGAAACACGTATGATCCAAACTTGTTCCTTCCAATTACATGTATTGATACGTCGAGAAAATTATTCTCCATATTTACGATTTAGTTGTAGTTCAAAATGTATGTCCTCAGCTCTCATGTAGAAGTATAGAACTACTCATTGAACTCTAGAATATCCCCTCTACTAGTAAAATGTATATTCTCAAACGTGTGTCATCTATGTACTCCATTTTAATCTCCCTTCTCACAGAATCTTTGTGCCTCCATTCCAGTATCCAGTGCTTAAGTTGTGAGTGTTTCCTTTTGGAAAAAAAATGTTTCTTGTCCCTGTCAGTTTTACACAGCCTAATGCAATTATTCCTCTGTTTCAAACATAAGGTCCAATTAACAATGTTAAAGGGCAGGCAATAGAAACATTTTGAGGATAATAATAATGTGTTAGCATTCACTGAGGACTGTTCCAGACACCCTGCAAACTGCTTAACACAGGAGTCCTAATTTAATTCTTATAACAGTCATATAAAGAAGCAACAATTAATACCTTCATTTTACAGATGTTGACAGGAAGATTTAGAGATGCTGTGTAATGCTGTTAAAGGTCCTACAGCAATCAGTAGCAGAGTCTCTAATAAAAAATAAACCAGAGTAATTTCAAAACCTGTTCTTAATTATTGTGCTAAATTATTTTGGCAAAAGTTTATTAATCGTGGATGTGGACATTGCTACTGTCTGAACAGGAAATATAGGAAATACGTTTTCATCTCAATGCCCTTTAATGTTCAAAGCTTCACTCTGAGACCTTTATTGGAACCTAATTGTTTCAGACTCCTCTTATGTAACGTGTGAAGTTAGCAGTAAACCTGCTTCATTACTCTGTCAGCCTTAATTAATATGTTCATAATGCATGGAATTTATTTAACCAAAATAATAACTTCGTTTAACATAACGACTTGATGCATAGGCAGCATTGTGAGTTACAGCTTTCCTGCTGCTGTTTCCAGAACATTTACCATGTGGCTGATGGGAAATCACCTTCGTGATCCTGCAACACCTGTTAATACGTTGTTTGACCTCTGAAGCCTGATCTCTCTATGTGAAGTTAGGCAGCCATAGTAAGTTAAATAGGGACCAAGTGAATTTATAATTATTTTAATAGCATTGTTATGGTTGTTATTAAAAAATTTGCAATGCAGTAATAAGAGATTCATAAAGCACATTCTTCATAACCTTTTAAAAGTGTTTTGAGAAGCCAAAAGATCAGTGTTGAGTATTACATAGATTAGCCAGAATTTTGTTGTTTACATTAAGGGATATCTTTTTTTTTTTTTTTTAAACCTCAAGACTCCTCATTTTTGAAGGGAATGAGTTATAGGAAGTAAAAAAATTATTAATCTCCCAACTCTATCCCTTTATCTTTCATGCTTGGTCAGTACAGTAAGTAGCATTCATATTCTTTAGAAGTAAGACAATTGACCAGGTGTCTTTAAGTATCTCTCAGGAGACCACATTTGTAGGGAAAGTGTTGGAGATCACATCCAAATATAAATCATGAAGAGTTAGAAAAAATTATCTTCCCCATAATTGAGGTGAACTAGCTTAACTTGGTCAACTTAATTGATAAAGTTGGCAAGTGTAGCGGAGATCGCTAGTTGTCCGCTAACTCATGGTCTCCTTTCTCCCTAGGGACAGAAGTGTAGCTAGGGACATGGCTACTCATTTGGAGGCCGTTTCCCATCCTTCCTTTAAGCGATTAAGTACTCACTAATGAAAAATGAATAGAAGTGATACGTGGAATTTCTTGGTCTGGGCCTGGAGACATGGGTCTTCTGCTCCTCCATGTTATCTTTATCTTCGTCTCAAAAGCAGCCACATGGAGATGCCCACAGCTAGTGTCACCTAGGCACAGGAGGATAGGTAGCTAAGGGCAAAGTAACATGGTGGAAGAGACTTGACTTCTTGAATGATTGCATCGAGCAAAGCAGACACCAACCTGAACCACTTGTCTCAGGATGATTATATAAGCAATTAACAAATGTGTTTTCTTTCTAAGCTACTGTTTGGTGGCCCCCTGACCCCTTTTTATTTTTTTTATTATTTTTAATTGTAACTTTTATTTTTGATTGAAGGAGACATGTGTAGGTTTGTTATATAGGTAAATGCATGTCACTGGGGTTTGATGTAGAGGTTATTCCATCACCCGGATAAAGAGGATAGTATTCAAAAGGTATTTTTTCTGATCCTTTCCATCCTCCAACTCTCTACCCTCAAATAGGCCCCACACTATCTGTTATTCCCCTCTTTGTGTCCACATGTTCTTACTGTTTAGCTCTCACTTATAAGTGAGAACATGTAATATTTGGTTTTCTGTTCCTGTGTTAGTTTGCTTAGAATAATGGTCTCCACCTCTCTCCATATAACTGCAAAGGACATGATCTCATTCTTTTTCTTGGCTGCACAGTATTCCATGATGTATCCATACCACTGGATTTACTTTATGCACTCTACCATTGATGTGTATTTAGGCTGATTCTATGTCTTTGTTGTTTTGAATAGTGCTGCAATGAATATAATGCATGAACATGTCTTTATTGTAAAATGATATCTATTCCTTTAGTTAAATACCCAATAATGGGATTGCTGGGTTGAATAGTAATTCTGTTTCAAGTTCTTTGAGGAATGCTCACACTTTGTGAATGAATTTATATTCTCACCAGTAGGGTAAGCATTCACTTTTTCTGCAACTTTGCCAGTATCTCTTATTTTGTGACTTTTTAATAATGTCTATACTGACTGGTATGAAATGGTCTCTCACTGTGGTTTTGATTTGCATTTTTCTAATGATCAGTGATGCTGAGCTTTTGTAAATACAGTTGCTGACTGCACTTATGTCTTTTTTGGAAAAATGCCTGTTCATGTCCTTTGCCCACTTTTAAATGGAGTTGTTTGCTTTTTGCTTGTAAAGGTGTCGGTTCCTTATAGATTCTGTATATTAGACCTTTGCTCGATGCATAGTTGGCACAAATTTTCTCCCATTCTGTAGGTTGTCTGTTGACTCTGTTGATAGCTTCTACACAGCAAAAGAAACTCTTTGGTTTAATTAGATCCCATTTGTCAATTTTTATTTTTGTTGCAATTGCCTTTGTCATCTTTGTCATGAAATCTTTGCCAGGTTCTACGTTACCTTCTAGAATTTTTATAGTTTTTTAGACTTTAAATTTAAGTCCTTAATTCATCTTGAGTTGATTTTTGTGTATGGTGTAAGGATGGGGTCCAGTTTCTATCTTCTGCATATGACCAGCCAGTTATCCTAGCATCATTTATTGAATAGAGAGTTCTTTCCCCATTGCTCCTTTTTGTCAGCTTTGTCCAAGGTCAGATACTAGCAGTTGTACAGCATTATTTCTGGGCTCTTTATTCTGTTCCATTGGTCTATGTGTATGTTTGTGTACAAGTACCTTGCTGTTTTGGTTACCGTCACCTTGTAATACAGTTTGAAGTTGAGCAATGTGATGCCTCTAGCTTTGCTTTGTTTTGTTTTGCTTAGGATTACCTTGCCATGCCCCACTCTTAATAGCAGCTTAGCCTTCAGTTTAACTAATGGGATAAGTTTGGTAAAATAGCCCAAGCAAATTAGTAAAATGAACCAAATCTAGTAAATGGTTGCAGCCCAAAATCTTGTGGGAGACATGTACATTTAAAGAATTTAGTTTGGGCATAAAAGCCACCTGAAAATACCAAGAGAATGTTTGGGGAAATAATTAGGATAAAAGGGGATGTTTATCTAATTTCAAATATTCCATTACCTGCTTTCAAAGAGTGAAACATTGGTGTATTTCTCATAAAGTACAGTTAGCAATCATTAAATCTATTTTCTGTTAGAGATGTACAAAACTAATTTTCTATATAAGCCATAACCTACACTGGCTAAACAACATATTTAACATGACTGCCTCTGCTATTTTGAAGCCCAACAGTTATTTAAATAACATTTAATGAGCAATTATTATGTTATTAGTGCTTTTCACTCCTGAAGTTATCTGTTTTACATTCAAAGAAATGGGTTTGCCAGGTTTGACACAGCCCAAATAACTATGGTAAACGAAAACATCAGTGTAGGACTCGGATATCAAAGGCTTCAATTACAATTACTGTTGAATTTCTTTTTTTTTTTTTTTTTTTATGAATTAGAATAGGAAGGCCTTTCATCTACTCTGCCCATCCTTACTGCTGATAAGTGTTAGTAGAAAACATATATAAGCATTTTGGAATGGTTTGTTAAAGCAGAACAAAACTACATAAGGAGTATAAATTTTTAAAAAAGTTTTCTCCTGGAGAAAGAGGTTATTTAACATTTTATGTTTCCTTAAGTCCAAAAAGGCAGGGACCATAGACTATATGTTTCTTTTTCTTTTTCTTTTTTCTTTTTTTCTTTTTTTTTTTTTTTTTTTTTTTGCCGATTGATTGCCTGAATCAAAAATGTCAATACTTCATTGGTATGTAGAAAAGAGAAAAACATTTCAAAAGTCACTGCATATCAGATTGGAAAGGGTAGAAATCTCAGGATAGGGATCTTTTCTAGGCCTTCTCCACAAATGCTATTCTAAGCTTAAATGAGTAAATTGAATACATGAAACTATATATGAGCATAACTCAGAGGAAACAGTGAAGCAAAGAATTCAACAAATACTAAATGAATTGAGCAGTATGAGCAGCAGTCAAAATTATTAAGACCCTGCATGGAATGTAATAAAGTCATTTAACTCACTGGAGCCTGCTGTGTAGGTGCTAGTTTCTCTATTAATGAATTTTTTTAAAAGATGATCTATCAGAAATGACTTTGGATAAGTGAAAAATCTGTAATATTTTGGTTTAAATTCTCCATCAGCCAATTTTAGATCAACTTTCATGAATAGTTACCACTCTGTATAAGATTTTATTTTCCCAAAAGTGATTTTAAGCAAAGGTCAAGGCAGCTCCTCTAAATCAGCCTTAGATTTCTGAAATTCTAAAAATAGATACTACAACATAATTTATAATCTCAGTATGTAGGACTCCATGTTGAGGCAATATCTAGAGTAAGAGTCCATCACAATATTCTAAAAAAGCAAAGAGGTTACCAAAGAGTCTAGATATCTCCAGAAACATATTTGAGAAGATTCAATGCTCCTCCACCTTGGCAAACAGAGAAAAATGGACTATGCTATTTGGTAAGTATCTTTATTTCCATATGATAGAATCCAGTCTACCCTTTTTAAGCATAGAAGAATTTATTAGAAGATAAAGATAATTTAGGCTCACTAGGAACTCTGAGGAAACAGATTCCAGGCCAAATCCCGAGAAACAACTCATAAAACCACACCAGTGAGCTAGGCAACCAGGTAAGCTGATATCTTTGCCGTAGTCTAGATTCTATAAAGCAACTGAATCAGAAAGCCACCCACCCAATTTAGAAAGCTGCTATCACCGCTGTCAGCTCCACAACTGTCTCCATTCTACTTTGATCAAGTTGTAGCAATGTCAGGAAGCTGTCACTGAAATTGCTGGCTCCAAACCCTACTTTCTTTGCCAAAATCCTTACTAAAACTACAGATACTGTGTGTCTACCCTACTGTTTCCCAGTTCCCAATTAAAGTTGCACAAGTATTCTTGTGATTGTTGGTAGAAGTAACAAGAGCACTAGCCAAAAAGAAGCCCAGGAAATGGAGCTTTTATTTTTTTCTTAATGTGGTGTTTATCTGCCAGGATCACGTAGGAGTAGACATTTAGCAAGATATTCATTGTATGTGCTGTAAAGCTTTAGGACAGGGGCTTTAGCATGTATATCTGTTTTATTGTTCATGTTTCTCAGTGGGCTCTATCACAGAACTGGCAGGTTCATCCTAGAAGAAAGAGTGTGGAAGGAGGTTTGAGAGGAGGGTGTTCTCATAACAGAATGCTCAGGAAAATGGTTCTTGAAGATACCTGCTCAGAATTTAATACTAGAGTACATGTTTGGTCCTTCTGTTGTCTAGGTGATGTTAAAAAGCACTGTCCTACATTCAGCTTACTCAGCCTCAGCAAAGACTGAGATACCCACTTCACAGATTCCTATAAAGCGTACATTTAAAAAAAAAATTGTACAGAAAATGATATGAATTAGGACTATGAGTACCCATGTGCATTTTTTACTCAATGAATTCAGTTAGTCAATATTTCTGGAATCTCTATTAGTTGTCAGGCACTGTAGAAACATCAGAGGAAAAGACATCATGCCTTCTATGAAAGATCAAAACCTTAATTGGGTAGAGTCCAATTATAGAAATTCATTATAAAATGGAAACAGGATAAAGAATACTCTCTTCTGAATCCTGGCAGAACGGCCAGTATCCTTTAACTACAAGCTGATGTAGAGAAGATCCCCTGTACTCCTAGATGGAGTGAAGGATTTTCACTACCACCAGTCTCCACACAGTGATTTAAGGGGTTGTAAACTCAGCCATGGATCCGTCAGAAAGATGCAAATCCATGTTTTTGAATATATGGTGCCACTATACAGCATCTCATACTTAATAGAATGTCAGTCTCCCACAGCCATTCGAAGATTCCATTCTTGGTATCTAAATGGGAAAACATGACATAATGGGTGTGTCTATATTGTCTCTTTACTCTTGTGTAGTGTTTAAGGTCATACTGTTTGGCTCCAATTACTTGCAAGAAAGTTTATAAATTTTACTCAGCAAAACATGGTGAATTGTCATGATTTGTCAACGCTTAAGGAATTTCATATTCTTAATCACACCTATCGACTTTTTTCAACACCTAACAAATTCATTTTTTTCATGTATTGTGATCTTAACATGTTGTTATTAGTGTTCTGGTGTGTTGTTTGCGCATAGTACTTCAGTAAAAATACATTTCAGTAAAATTTTGAAAACGATTATTTCTTCCTACTGAGTGCCATACAGCAATTGGCTTGACCTGAGGGCAGTTGGCTGTAAGTTTCAGGAGTGACTGCTGCCCCTATGGCCTTTAATAAAATCAATATGAAGACTTTTCCTGGCAGCACCTATATTTGCCCTCATACGTAATCTTTCCTGTGACTGTCCATGACAGCAGTGCTCCATTTGTTTCTTTGACCACAGACATGGCTGTCTGAATATCCATTTGACTGCATTGTGACTGTAATTATTTCTTTTTGATTCAACTAATTGTGTTTGCAGCCTTTTCCTTTTTCTTGCTCTGCCAAAAATCCCTTAGATGGTGTTTAACAAGAATGCATGTAAAAAGAAACAAATTGTTTCTAAGGAGTGCTATTTACCTTTTTAATATTCTGCTTTGTTAGCGATGCAGAGGTTTCATTAGCAAAGAACAAGTGAATTACAAAG
This sequence comes from Cacajao melanocephalus, assembly GCA_963573385.1. Lineage (NCBI taxonomy): Eukaryota > Metazoa > Chordata > Mammalia > Primates > Pitheciidae > Cacajao > Cacajao melanocephalus. Next base: position 62,170 of record CAUYLG010019633.1, read on the forward strand.
ACACCTAATCCTATACACATGCACGCACACACAGGCGATAGAGAAGGCAACTAACTCATTTTCTCATGAGGTAGAATAAAGAAATGAGAGGTATCTATAGGGTAATGAGCTTATTGTTGCATCATTATTTGAATAAATTGTCATATGTAATTGGTGATCCAATCACATAATGATGTTCTGTATTTCTACTTGTGAAGATATGGAACCAAATTTGTTGTCACAAATGTGGTGAGATTGAGCCCAACAGTCTTTTTATTGGCTCAAAAAGCCCATATATTCCCATCTGAGGAATAGCTTATACTTGGAATAGTAGATAAGTACAAATAAAGCTTGGATTATGGAGACTGACCTCTGTAAAAGTTCCAAGACAAAGACAAAAATTTGGAATTATGAATGTGATAACTGGGGCTCTTTGAACAAGACTATTAATTGTCTATTCCATGTAGAAATGCATACCTGTCAGTCAGTGCTGAACTGAATTTCCGTAAAATGTTAAGGAAGAAATGTAGTATATCCCGAACATCTTAGCTGAAAGAGGAGGTAAAAGGTAGTACCGTAAACTGAAGAATGTACAAAATTTCTTACCTTAGGTGGTCTGAAGAGGCCCTCCCTTACTAGGACCCATTCTAATCTGTGAGTATAAGATTCTGAGTTACCCTTGCAGTAATTCTCAAAAACCTTTGAAGGATTTATCCCAAGAAATAGAAATAATTTAAAATCTACCAAATAATTTCTTAGAGATTCAATAAGCCGGTGCACAGAAGGGAAGAGATGATCAAATCAAAATTATTGACTCCTAACCATGGCAATTCCTAATAGAAGTTACCATGAAGAAAATATTGGCTCATTATAAGGAAAAAATAGACAAAAAAAGTAAAACACTCTTTGATAGTGGGATGGGTTTTCTTATGAACTGGTAAGTTCCTCATCACTATAGGGATAAAGCAAAGACCAGATGAGTGTTAAATGTCAGTCCATTGATTTATTCAGTCATGCGTTTATTTAACAAATATTTATTGGGCTCCTACTTATGTGTCAGGGGATGTTGATTGAGCTAGAAACATCAAAGATATATTCAACTTAAAAATTTTATCAAAGTTCTGAGTTTAGGGCAAGAATTGCAAATGCAGGAATTAATCAATAATGGCTGAGGCAATTCTAAATGTATGTCTTAAATACCTTAATATCTATACTTCACAACTCAGAGGATTTTCCTCCAATCTATGTATTGGGGTAAGATTACATAATGCCCCCAGTCTCCTCACTTGTGGCTTTCTCTTCACCTTTATCTTATTGTTTAGTAGTTACAATTCTAGACAAATTGAGTCAGGAACATTTCTTTGATATTCTTGTTTGCATGGGAAGTTGCCAGTCCTGATATGACCTGCCTCTCCATCAGGATTATAAAGGTGACGGATAGTCAATTTCAGGGATTCATGATCCATTTTACCACAGTGCTTCACCTTGCAGCTAAGTAATACAGCTGTGATAAAATCAGCCATAATCACTGCATCTTACTCAGCCCTGCTTCGGCCATAAATACTAGTTTCATAACAAAAAAGCAAATGGAACAAGCAAGAAGATAGAATAAAGATGAAGTCAAATGTGGAAGTTTATTTATAATGACTAATGAGAGAATATGTTTGTGGTTTTTAACCCTATTCACTTTTCTGTAGATGGAACAGAAACATATATCACACAATCAAGAAGTCTGCTTGCAGTTAATTTGTCAAAATTAATTATAAACATTTAGTTAAATACTTAATCTTTATTCAGAACTATTCACCTATACGTTATGGGACGGACAGTTAAATCCCAGGCACGAAGACCTGATAATTTAATATACACATAAGTATATGCACACATATCAGCCTCTTTGGGGGGACACGTACACAGACAATGACATAAGTATTAAATATGGAGAGAAGGAAACATAATGAAAAAGAAGTTTTAGAGCCAAAATGTATTATTTCATTTATTGAGTGTTGAGCCACACGTTGCTATAAGTGGAAAGGGAGAAGCAGTGATGGAAGCAAAGAAATAGTCAGGTATGGGGTAATTCTCAGATACCCCAGTTGGTATTTTAGATGCCTTCCAGAAATGGTTACAGGTGAGTAGAAGACTTTAAATAAATAAGAAAGTCAGCCATCCAGATGTTTCAGAGGCAAAATAGCAAGTTCAAAAACACGTAGGCATATGCCTGGTGCGTGTGAAGATCTATGAGCAGGCTGGTGTGGCCATTGCAGCTGGAACAATAGAAGGATGAGGCCAGAGAGGAGAAAGGCCCCAGGAGCTATTCATAAAGACTTCAGGTTTTCCGCTCAGTGAGATGGTTAATATGGTTTGGGTCTGTGTTCCCACCCAAATCTCATCTCCAGTGGTATTTCCTAGGTGTCAAAGGAGGGACCTGGTGGGAGGAGATTAGATCATGGGGTCAGTTTTCTCCATGCTCTTCTCATGATCGTGAGTTCTCACAAGGTTTCATGATTTTATGAGGGACTCTTCCCCCTTCGCTTTCTCTTCTCTCTCCTGCCACCAGGTAAAGAAGGTCGTTGCTTCCCCTTTGCCCTCCACCATAATTGTAAGCTTCCTGTGGCCTCCCCAGCCATTAGGAACTATGAGTTAATTAAACCTCCTTCCTTTATAAATTACCCAATCTCGAGTATTTCTTTATAGCAGTGTGAAAACAGACTAATACAATAGTGAACCACTGGAGCCTTTAAGCAGAAAAGTGACAAGATCTGACCTATATGTTTAAATAATCACTCTGATGAATATAAGCAGAATATAGAGTAAAAGGCAAGCGAGGAGTCAGAAGCTCAGATAGGAGACTACTGAAATATTCTGGAGCAGATGAAGACTCAAACCCAGGGTGGCAGGCATGGTGATAGCGAGAAGTGATCAGACTGCAGAGATCTTTCAAGGTAGATCAAACGGGATCTCATAGCAGAATGAATGTGAAGTAGGAGAGAGATAAGTCCACGAAGGTAGCAAGGTAAGTTTGATCTCAGCAACAAGGATGAATTCGCTGCCAACTTGGATGGGACGAATGAGACTAGAAAATTTGAAGACCAGGAGCTGAATTTGAGAAATGTTAAGTTGGAGATGCTTATTCAGGATCAAAGTAGAGATATCAAATAAAAAGTTGTATATGGGAGATTGGATTCCAGGGAAAAGATCAAGACTGAAGATTCACATTTCAGAGTCATCAATACATTAAAGCCATGAAACTGGGTGAGCTCACCCAGGTAGATAGAAAAAAGTTTTCCTATGGCTGAGCCCTGAGCCCTCTAACTCCAGAGATTCTCTTCTGAAATTTGTGATTACTAGTTTTGTATCTCACCTTTGCAAATCTCTAGCCCATCTAGCTATGAATTTGTTCTTTCCTTAGATGAGCTGTAAGCATATTAGTAAAAAAATGTTTGGGGTAGCACAGATATTTTAGATGTGGTGACATTAGTAATACTAGCAACATCAGTAGAGGCGAGAATTGTTATTTGTTAAGTATCTACTAGGTGTCTGTCATTGTGTTAAGCGTTCCATATATATTTGTTTCCTTAACTGTCTCAGTTCTGTGGGTGTGGAATTATCCCCACAATTGTTATGATCCCCATTTTGCAGGTGTGGAAACAGATTTTGAAAGTTGAAGACTTCTTTAGGATCATACAGTGAGCAAGGTTTTCCTGATTTCAAAGCTAGGCCTTGTAATCTATTGTAACTACACTATGATGATGTGCCTTTCCATGAGAATCTAGCAATTCTCTCCTGTTTTTGTTAAGAATATTTATTTCTGTACTTTCGTTCCCTTAACTGTATCCCTGCAGAACTATAAAAGACATTGAGATTGCATGGTATGTGTGCTTAAGTGGAGGGGAGAAGAAATTTTAAAATGGCAAACCTGGATTTAGATCAACTTACTAGCTGAGTGATTGTGAAGATTGTCTGAGCTTCAAATTTTGTGTCTGCAAAAGGGATTAATAACACCTACCTAAATGATATTTAACCACTGGATGATGTAAGGATTAAATAAGAGCATCTACATAAACTACCCTGTATAGTATCTCAAACAAGCTGGATACACAAGAAATGTTGTGTATCAACATTAGCAAATACCGTTGCCATTGTTATTACTTTCATCATTATTTGAGCAACATTCTCTTTACCATTCTCTCCAAAAACTGTGCCCCACTGGTTGCACTTTATTCTGCTGTCTAGAGTTAGGCTTTCCCTCTTCTTCTGTCTGGGAATTTGCCCCTGTCCCTTTCACCTCAGGCAGTTCCCAGATTTCAGTCCTTATGCGACTCACACTTTTTTTCCCGTTATGCCCTATGTTATGAGATCTTCCATCTTGCAAAGAATCCTAAGTGTGTTATAAATCTTGGTAACAAAACCATGAGGCAGATTGACTTGGTTATAGAACACATTACAGGGAGAACCAAGGTCTTTATCATCATTTTCTCCAATATTGAATGTTTACTGAATTTATATTATGTATTGGGTGCTCAAAAAGCATAACATACACAAGCAATGTTATCATTGCCCCCTTTAGAAGCATCTATTTTTAAAACATGAATCTAAGTCTCCTGTCATTGAACTAGAGTGTCCCTTCCTTTCTACTGTACCTAAAATAGCTTCATAAAAAATCTGAATGTGATAATTTTCAGGAAATTTATTTTACTTTACAACTATTCTGGTTCATGTTGAATTATTTTTATTAGACAAAGTATATGTAACATTAATGAAACTTCTACTGAGGCTGTGAAATTAGACTTCCTGTGTTGCAATTGCCTTCCTTCTTTCAGCACACGCTAGGTGCTGGATTGCATTTCACTCTTCTATTCTTCGTTAAGTTTGAGAGTTAATAATCAACTCCTTTAGGCTTCTCTCCATTCCATTCACTTCCAGTATGACATTTTCATACAGTTTCTTACAGGCTATTTGTTTTGAAATGTATCATTGCCCTCTGCCATCTTGCATGCCATTTCCCTCGGGCTTCCAGTTCATGTTCCAGTTTGTTTTATTTGGATTTTCTCTATGGGTTTCTGCTTCTCTCCAGTATAATTTTCCCACTTGACTGTGTAGTCTCCCATCTGCCTTTTCTGCAGTCCTTTCAGTATTCACTGTCAAAATCAGAGTGACTTAATGGGCTTTAAGGATCTCAGTAAAGTGCTATAGGTTAACCAAACGTTATTTTCTATTTTACTGTTTAATCTTGGAGAGGAGAAAGATGAGAGACAGGAAATAAGGGGTAGCATTTAATAGGCACATCTTCCGGAGAGGGAAATCACAGGATTACTGCTGGATTCAGTAACTCAATAGGAGCAAATATAAAAATCTCCAAATGAGTTATTATAAAAAGTAAATCAAATTTGCCAGTTGACTGATACAGATTTCAGAAAGATTTCAAATTTTTTTGTAAATGAACTAAAAGGTGGCTGCTGAACACCAATGTTGTCTACTGATGATAATAGATTTAGGAAAAAGGAATCCAAAACGTTTGCTAAAATAATGAGTTACAAACCCTCACTATTGATGCAAGAAGAACTTGGTACTAATTGTAAGTCTATACTTCAAACCCCATATATTTCCATAGCTAAAAAAGACAGATGATGGGCATAATTGGAAAGGTTGTAACAAACCAAACTGAAATGTGTCTATACAGATCTTGCCAAAACACAAATTCCATGATTGAGCTAGTGAGCTCTGTTGCTCCTAACAGAAGGGTTGTGTGTTGAAACATCACGTTGTATTCCATAAACATGTACAAGTATTATCTGTCAATTACAATCAACCAAAACAAGTAGATAATAATGATTTTTTAAAAAGAAACAGCCAAAATAATAAAGTATACCATTATTTTTTCAGTTTGGAGAGGCAAATCCTGAGATGGATTGTGACATAAGCATATGAAATCAATAAGTGCATGTTTTTCACAAAGTGTATACCATGGAATACTACTTGCACTAGTGGTTAATAACTAATCTGTGTATATAAGGATTGAGAACCATTTGGGGTCCTACAGAACTTCTTAGAGACTTCAATATTGTCGTATTTATTTTAAATGTACGTGAAACATGGGGTATGCTTAGTTTCCCAGCCTTATTTGATCAGAGTCCTTTTCTTGTGTGTGAAACAGCTTATGAATTTTTCTCCTTTGTTAGGGATACCACTTAATGTAGGAAGAGTAAATGTCTAGACTCACTGGCACTTGAAAGTAATAAAAACTGACAATATAAGTAAGTTTAAGCAAGCTTTTATTAAATATTTGTATGATCTATCCATGAAGAAATCTAAACTGCTGAGGAACATTTTAACCTTTTTTGGAAACTTCAAGAAGATCAACTGACCTTTCAAATAATACTCTTGGCAATTCAGGGAAACTAGGAAAGTTAGTTTATTCTGGCTCAGCATGTAAATATTTATTTTCTTTTGTTTAATTAAATAAAGTATCTGAAGCTGGACTTCTCAAAATGGAGATTTGGATAGATTCAAGAATAAACATTGCAAAATTGTTTTCTCTGATAGTATGTAATTTAATAATCTTATTCTTGGTATAAGAGCAAGGTCATATGCATCCTGGAAAAGAACACAAGATTCAACATAATTTTATAGATAAATAATATATGTTAGAGAACAGGTAAAGTTCTGGGTGAGTTGTATGTCCAAAGTCCTGGAGAAACAGTATGTTTCTTTTATGTCATAAGTAATTTTTGGTACTAAAAATTGAGATGCATTTGACTAGAGTAGGAAAATAACACTTGATAATGCTAAAAACAATTTTAACATATTTGAATAAAATGTAGAGCAAAACTCATGCTTTTAGTCATGTCCCAAGACATACCTCTGCCTTCCTGGTAAGCTCCATGTGTCAAAATTGATGGGGATATACGATCCATGGCCCCTAGTAGAAAACTGCTTTTGCAGTGAACTTGAACTGAACCGCATTGACTCGTGAGATCACGAGATCTGTTTTAAATATTAGAAAAAAGAATGAGATGCTTTGCTTGATATTATCGTGTCTCCAATGTGAACTTAATTCAGATTTAATGCAATTACTCTGTGTTGATTAAATCTCAAAGTGTTATTAAAAAACTGAATTATTGTAGTTTACCATTTATATAACAAGTTTGGCCTTCTGCATTGCACCATAAACCTTAATCATTATGTTGGCAATAATCGCTTTGTGGTTATTTAACATAAATAATTACTCCAGCTACTAAAATGAGATGATGCAGCATTATACTGTCCCTACAACTTGTGGGATAGCATTGCTATTTCTATTTGAGTTACTTAACTCTTAGCATGTGATTATTTTTCTCAGTGTAAATCTAGTGAATACTAAACAGATAAGGTTGTGGTCTTTGCCATTGAGTCTTTCTCTGCTACATCTTGATGTTATGAGGCTGTGCATTTAGAGACTGTCAACCCTCTCTTAAGGCTCTTTGTTTTTCTTGAGATAGAGTCTCGTTCTTTTTGCCCAGGCTGGAGTACAATGGCACGATACTGACTCACTGCCACCCCCACCTCCCAGGTCCAAGTGATTCTCTTGCCTCAGCCTCCCGAGTAGCTGGGATTACAGGCACATGCCACCACACCTGGATAATTGTTATATTTTTATAGAGACGGGGTTCCACCATGTTGGCCAGGCTGGTGTCGAACTCCCAACTTCAAGTGATCCACCTGCCTCAGCCCCCCAAAGTGCTAGGATTACAGGTGTGAGCCACTCTGCCCAGCCAAGGCTCTTTCTTCTTCATGGGGTAGGAATAATCCGTATGAATGGACCCTTTAATAATAAAGAATCAAGAATTGGAAAGAAGTTATTTTCTTTGTCATGTTGGTATAAATTATTTATCTCCCATGTTTTCGCAACAAATTAAGAACAATAAATAGTCATCACTATATTTTTTCTGTTTTCTTTTTGTTTGCTAGTTTGCTCATTTTTTTTGATGAGTGCACACTTAGATAACATTTGTAAGGGGATTTTTAAGGTATAGTGCTTGATGTTAGCTGTGGCAAGGAGAGGACAGAAATGAGAATATGGCCCATTGGCCTTATGAAATTTACTATCTAGCAGGGAAGGTCAGAGGAACCAATATTCTTATCTTCTGAAATCATAGTATAAAACTAGAAGGAGCTGGTTGCAGTGGCTCACACCTGTAATCTCAGCACTTTGGGAGGCCAAGGTGACTGGATCATGAGGTGAGAAGTTCAAGACCAGCCTGGCCAACATAGTGAGACCCTCTCTCTACTAAAAATACAAAAATTATCTGGGCATGGTGGCGTGTGCCTGTAGTCCCACCTACTCAGGAGCCTGAGGCAGGAGAATCACTTGAACCCAGAGGCAGAGGTTGTGGTGAGCCAAGATCGCACCACTGCACTCCAGCCTGGGGGCAAGACTCTGTCTAAAGACAAAACAAAAAAACTAAAAGGAAACAATCCCTAGTTTTGTTCATTTTATCCTAGGTCATAGTCATACTTCTAACTCTTGATAATATTTTAATTTAAGATTCATGTCAAGTTTGATATCTAGCCCTCGACTGTTTTTTAATCTGAGATTATATTTTGCACATGAACTCAAGTCCCTTCACTTGGTTCTCACTTACAAAATAGACTCTCTCCTTTAGGGTTGCAGTGGAGTCCCATGATGCTGAGGATTTCTGTTGTTGCTATGGTTATAGGGTGGCGAAAATAAGACAGAATGTAAATTCTGCTTCTGCTACTCATTTATTTACATGGCTTTGGAAAGTCTGCTCAAATCCATTGTGCCCTATTTTCTTACCTGTTAAATGTGTATAGCAGTGCCTACTTTGTAGAGTTGATGGAAAGATTTGAAATAATGCATGTAAGCCACCAAGCACAGTGGCTGGCACATTGTTCTTGCTCAGTAAACGACAGCTGCATTATCCATTATTGATGATGGATGTACTATACAGGCAATCTATGAATATAAAAATGATTTTTTGGACATAAACATGTCAGGATATGCATTTGTTGTCCATTTGTCTTAGAATATTGCATGAGAAATTATCAAAGAATGGCACAGGGGCTACCACCTCACTGTCGTGTACCCACTGAAAGCATTTTCAATCAGTCACAGAACCCACACGTAGCCTTATAATCTTTCTCAAAACAGTGTTCCAGGCAGCTACTACTAATAAATTGCTATTGACATGAAAGATGAATCCTGTTTGCCACCTAATAACTGAACAGAGAAGTGAGGCAGATAGAAAACTGTTTAAAAATTAGGAACATCAGATTACAGCAGCATGCAGAATTAAATTTTTTAAATAAAATTTAAAAAACTAGGAACAAGGAGAAGGCAGTTGGGTCAGACGCACAAGAAACTGTGATGCCGGGATCCCCTCAGGAAATAGTGAAATAGTAAGAACAGCCTGGAGCCCAACACAATAGAACATGACTGTAAGTGGGCAAAGGTTTGACAAGTTTACCAGTATGCGAGTGATTTTCCACTCTGGATATTGTGCAGATGCCAGCCACAGCTAGCTCACTTCAAAGGGCATGGATGTACATAGCAATTTGTCTGTAATGATTTAGCTCTGTTTGGCAACCCATCTCAAAACAAAATTAAAAAGAGAAATTGATGAATTTTTTTTCAAAGACAGTGTTCAGATGGACCTGACATTGATTTAGAGTATGGGTCTGGACTGATTTATCATCTCTAATTTTCAGATTCTAGCATACCCAGGCCCTGGGTTGTGCCCCTGGCATGGCTCTCTCGGAGTTGGACAGAGTTAACATGAGATAATCCTCCCACATGGAGCCAGGGGAGATTTATTGCACGTTTTTAGGTTTGATAAAGTCACACTGTTTTCTCCAAAGAGAAGTCTTGCTGTCTTAACTATGAACTCATACACAATGAATTGTAAGCCCAAACATGTAACCATTTAAAAGATGCTGCAAGAGATCAAAGGGGCAATGTTTTGCAAAAGAATAAAAGGCCCTTGCTGCCATGGTAGTCTCTAAGGCTCTCAGACCGAATCAAATACCCATTTTCTTATAGCTAGTCAGAGACTCAGTTAAAGGTTCATGAGCATGCCAAGTAGAATAGCAAAACACAATACCTCATAGGCTGCTCCAAAGCTAAGTCGGTTTTTACTGTGGTATTTGGTGGAGTGCACTGTGCACTCTCTTGATCTCATAATAGGATCAGCTGGTGACATTGCATCCCTCTGTACCTGCCTGAGGATTCCAAAGTTTGGGAAACAAAATATGTTGAGCTGTCTTGGTCTTATCTGGCCTATTAGATTCAAAGTCTATGTGGCATGAATGGCTATAAAGAGTCAGACCTAGGTTTTGACCTCTGTAAAATAATCTTGATGGTTCCACCTAGGGCTGGGTTGAGTTGTTTGACTTTGGATGAAACGATATATTTATAATGCATCCATTCTTTGCATTGTATGTAGAAAGGGAGTGGTAGGTATACTTTTGAGTAAACTTAAAATATTATGACTTGTATAGATGCCTAGAATTTTAAAACAAAAAAGATTTTATTTCCTCTTGATTTTGTTAATTTCTAGCTTAGGCCAAAATGGGGGATAATGAGCTCCACAAGTATTTTAGTTATTCTTTTAATTTGTCTTACAAGTAAGTACTGTATAGTTTGTGACTTAGACCACATCTGGAAACTTAAATTTAATTCTGAATTCCTTAATAAAGTTGAGGTAGTGATAATGGGGCTGGTTCAAAACAATGTCAGAATTTTGCAGGATCTCATTTGTGACAAACATAGAAGAGAATGAAAATATTTAGCTTAGAGAAGACTGAGGAAGGATGGATCTTCTAAAATTCTTGAAGTTATATTAAAAAGGAAAGATTAGTCTTCCTTTACATAGTGGAACTAGCGTCCCTGGGTGACAGTTATTAGGAAACAAATTTCATCTAAGAGGTGAGAATATTTGCATAAATCAAACTAAGAATAGGATGATGCATTGCTATCATATGCAGGGTAGTGGAGCTATTTTCAATTGAAGTAATGAGGTAAAGACTGCCTCATCACCTATTTGAGATACTCTAAAATGTCACTGTTTTCCAATGACACATGTCTCAGGATATATAATTACAATAAGTACTCAATAAATGTAAGTAAATTGTCATTCCGTCTTTGACTCAAAAACAGGATAATGTATGTGTAGGAGGCTTAAATTTAATACTGAATAGATTGAATTACATAAAAAACTTTCTACTGATGAATTGAAACTAGACAGTTAAAGTTGGGCTAAAGGTACAACAAGTAGGAATAAAGAGTTACCAAAAAGCCTCTTGGTTGTTTTCCAAAGTTGGTGGCTAGTGATGGAGCATTTCTTCCAGTCAGCAGAGTTGCTGCTGGCTGCTATAGTTCTCATTGGAACGGTTCAATGGGAAAAATAATCCCAAATTTTATTTTTGTATTCTGTAGGGGTGTGTGTGTGTCTCTGAAGAGAGAGTAAAAGCAATTTCTTATATATTTATTGATTTGTGAGACAGAGTCTCACTCTGTCACCCAGGCTCAAGTGCAGTTGCATGATCTTGGCTCAATGCAACCTCCACCTCCCAGGTTTAAGCTATTCTCCTGCCTCAGCCTCCTGAGTAGCTGGGACTACAGGTACCCATTACCACACCCCACTAATATTTGTATTTTCAGTAGGGACAGGGTTTTGCCATATTGGCCAGGCTAGTCTCAAACTTCTAACTTCAGATGATCTGCTTTCCTTGGCCTCTAAAAGTGCTAGGATTACAGGCATGAGCTACCATGCTCAGCTAAAAGCAATTTCTAATAAAAGCAGGCAAAGACAATAGCCAATGAAGATAATTCAAAACTTAGGAGAATCAGGAGTGGAATGGGCCAAAAAGATTAGAAAATGAATATTAAAAAAATGAGTAGTATATATATGAAAGGAAAAGTGATAAGAAAGCCAAATCTATTCTGGCTAAGGTGACAGAAGGAAAAATTCAAACTATGAATGGATTCAGCTGGCTCTTCCAACCAATGGACTTATTTGTGAACAGGCTGTGCTTGGACTCAGCTGCAGATATTTACTCAGCAAGTTCACCTTAGGTTTAGTTATCAGTGTTGATCTAGGCAGAATTAGGATGAAAGAGACTTGACTTTGCCCCTCACCTTTCTCTTTTGGATGGATGATTCACAGCTCAGAAGCAGGATCCACCAACAGCCCCTCACCCAGGGTCTGTCGTTTCTGGTATTACATCTCTATTAGGAATCTCACCATCCTGATCCCCTGTCCCATCCAGGTAGTGCACTCTTCTATGTGGCTGCTCTTGACCTGTGCTCCACAAGCGAATATTACCAGAGAAATACCGCATAAGCAGATAGTGTATATTTCATATCCTAGTATAATATATTATCCATATTCTGTGCTCATGAAATGAGGTTAGATGAGTCTTTAGAATGTTTCTTTCCCAATTAGACAATGTGCAATTGGATAGATTTTTCATATAAAAATATCCCATCTTTTGTTTTCCAAGCCAGAGTAGCTGCTCTAATCATGGACATCATGCCCAGTCAAAATGAAGTCTGGGCTGGGCACTGTGACTCACGTCTATAATCCCAGCACTTTGGGAAACCAAGGTCGGAGAATCACTTAAGCCCAGGAGTTCAAGACTAGCCTGGAAAGCATAGTGAGATTCCATCACTACAAAAATTTAAAAATCAGCTAAGTGTTATGGCACATACCTATAGTTCGAGCTACTCAGGAAGCTAAAGTGGGAGGATCCCTTGACATCAGAAGGTCGAGGTTGTAGAGAGCTATGATTGTACTATTGCACTCTAGCCTTTGAGACCCCGTCTCAAAAAAAGGAAAAAAATTAAGTTTGGTAGGCTTGGGAGAGATAGGTGACAGCCTTTGTCACAATTTGATATAATAAATTGCCATGTCTCTTAATCTAGTTCATCAAGTTTGAATAATGTAATCTACCCAAGCATTTGATTATGAATCTGAGTCTTTGCAACAACAGAGAATTATGAAAAGACTATTAAATATCTAACACTGAGTTTTAAGATGTTGTGTGTCTTGTATATCTGTGAGTATGACTTAATTTTAAAATGAGAGAAAAAAAATGCTGCTTGCATATTATGTTGGTTAAGGTTTACAATAGCAATAATCCCCCATGAAAACAGTTGTTATCATAGTTAATGCCCATTTTGTCAGTGTGTTAACCTTCCCTGGCTGTGCCTCGGGCCATTAAATGGCCAACCATTTGTTAAGCACCCCAGAGCAGGCAATTTCAAGGGAATATTGCTGAGCTCATTTGCTAAGTAAAGCACCTGAGATGACAGTGATAAACTCTACACAGGTTCACGTACACACGTATATTCCTATACATACTTTTCTCAAGTTTTTCATTTTGGAAGATCCTGCCCTATAATTCTAGGACAGTCAGAACAGTTCCACAGGGCCTCAGTAACTGTTGTTACTCATCCAGGCTTCCGTAAATTTGGGCTCTCAGAAACCTGTCCCAGCTGTCTCCTGCCATTCTTTTCCATGGCATAACTGACATCAGTGTTTAAGGTGTTAATTTCAACCCTGACTCTCAAGAATAGATCATACGTTTAAAATACTCAAAGCACATAAGAACAAAAAAATGATGTAACTTGCAAGTAAGGCCAAGACAGGAAAAAAAATAAAAGCATATCTTTTAACATCCAGGAAGAGACACATCCTTTAAATAGATACAACATTGCAATAAATCACTTATACTCTTAATTTATTCCGTGCTAGATGCAGTAAATGTTTTACGTATATAATGTCTTTTAATCCTAACATCTCTACAAGGTTAGTATGATTAGTAGCCCCGACTGATGGACGAAGAAAAGGAATTTGAACTCAGGCTCTTTGACTCCACATCTAAGCTCTTCACTACCTTAATACAGCATATTGACCTACATTTCAAGACAAAAAAGATGCTTCAAAAGTGACTAGCTCCTATCTCACTTGCTTTACATGTCAATTCTGTACCAGTCCAGACTGGACAATGGTTACTACTTTTATGGTGGCCACTGATACTTCTTAAGCTCACCTATTTATCATTACCCAGGGAGGCTGTGTTTAATAAGTATTGCTCAAGTGTGAGCTGCTTTTAAAAGTCATAACAAAGCAGAGTTCCACAATGTAAATACTGATCAAGGGCATTATAATGGATTTTAAAAACTTGCTTATTATTTTTAATTAGAGATAATTTTATGGTATGTTAGTATAAACCTTTGTCTGGTCTAGAATGATAAATATTAATTTTAGGCAGGGTTGACCTCACTAGTTAAAGGTAGCTGCAGCTGTGTTCAACTACTTTCCTTCAGGGAAGAGCTATGTTAAGCCAATCTCATTTCAGGGAAAAAGTATATAAGTATATTACATAGGTTTTGACATAATTAGTCATTTCATTAGTGAAATAATTGGACCTCCTTAATAAATAGTGGGACTTTTTCCTTAAAGCTTAGTTTGAAGAATCAAATGGGCGGAACAGTAGGAGGCACAAAAATTGGTTCAGAAGAGAGAGGAAAAATTTTAATGAGAGAGAGAGCTTTTCTCATTAAGCTTCTAATTTGGTAAGTCTATACTCTATTTTTAATTTTTACTTCCTATCATCATTTTACTGTAGTTAACAATGTCAACTGCTAATATTAGATGAGTACCCTGCATAATATATACAAGATAATGCCAAAGGGCGAGCAGGAGAACCATGGATTGCTAGCCATGATTATGGTTAGTCCTTGATTTCTTGTGCAGACAAAGAGAAGAGTGAGAGCAAATTCTGTAAGTTTAGAGATAATCTTAGATGCTCCATTAGCTATTGCCTTCAACTGTCTCAGTGTCCCAATATTTTCAGACTGGGAGAGTCCAATTAGAATTTAAAAACATGAAAGTACTGTTCTTGATTTTCCCCAAAACACCTAAAATATCCACATGAACTAATTTGAAATTACGAGCAGATCTCAAACTCACTGTTGCCTAAGCACTTGAAATCCAATAATATTCTGATGGAAGAACTGAAAACTGATTCGCTAGCATATGCTTATCAACTGTCTCTATAAATGGCTCTTTTTATCATCACTTTGTTTTCTGGGGTCTTTCTCAATTGGTGTTCTGGCTGGCAGAAAGCCATAGAAATTTCAGTGTTGCTTAAGTTAAGTTGACATTCCCTCTTCCGTATTCTATAGAATCAAGGTGTTAAAAAACAATGAAATTATAAACAATTGCCCAGTGTATGGATAAATAAAACTGGGGCATGGACTTCCAACAAACTTAGTAACATAAACATACAGAATGGCCTTCTAGAAAAGTGTGATGCTATAAATTGTTGTTCATTCATGCTAACCTCTAGTTAATGTTGTCACGATCAGTTGTAAGGTGTCTGCAAATAATGTGATGTAATACTAAGATATGAAAGCTTGTAAATACTTTTTCATAAATTTGAATAGATTGAAGATAATTCCTGTAATAATGCCATTCTCACTTCTTTATGTTCTGATTCATTTTCTTGAGTGGGAAAATGATAGAAAGGCAACTAGTCCAAAAATACTTAGAATTAGTATATTCTTCAAAATGTGTTCCGTTTGCTGATGGCATGCCATCTGTACAGCCACACTGAAAAATGTGAATAACATTTGCTTTAAGGAGGACCCACAGAGACAGGAGCTGTGATAGAGTGTGAGGACAAAATGGAACCTTTAATACAATGGACAGACATAGCTGGGATTAGGACTTGGAGAGGGAGGAGGGGAGGAGTAAGATTCTCCTCTTTGTCCCTCTCTTGATTCTCTTTAATGGCTTCTCTAGGATGTTAATTTTGGATGAAATTTCCTTGCTGGGGTAGTGAAAATATGAGGTGTGTATTAGTCCGTTTTCATGCTGTTGATAGACATACCTGAGACTGTGTAATTTATAAAGAAAGAGGTTTAATGGACTCACAGTTCCACTTGGCTGGGGAAGCCTCACAATTATGGCAGAAGGCGAAAGGCACATCTTAGAGAGCCAAGTGAAAGGGGAAATCACTTATAAAACCATCAGATCTTGTGAGACTTGCTCACTACCATGAGAATAGTATAGGGGAAGCTGCCCCCATGATTTAATTATCTGCCACTGGATTCCTCCCGCAACACGTGGGAATTATGGGAGCTTAAATTCAAGATGAGATTTGGGTGGGGACACAGCCAAACCATATCAGTGTGCAAAGTCTGATATGAAGCCAAGTTCTACGCTATGTCCTCAAAAGACACATTTCCTAAGATAATCATACTCTGAAAGGAAGAAGGCAAATTGCCCCAGCGAGAGATTGTTGTTCCTTGGAATATCAGTGGTCTGTTGCCTGTGAAAAAGACAGAGTCTGATGCAAATAAAAATCTCTGATGTACTTGGTAGGGGAACAACCAAAAGGCAGACTGCCCTAGAGTCATCAAAAAATGTATTTGTGTGACTGGAGTCCACGTTTCCACAGGTCAGGAGTCAAAGAGAGGCTGTGACACTTCATCCCTGTGCCAGGAGTCAGCAGAGTGGGGCCGTTTCAAACTGTTTTTGCTCGAGCACATGGGCACAGTTCCTTTGTTTCCTCTTCCCTTTTGTACCCCTCCCAGCTGCCTAGATCTTTTCCACACAGCCTCTGCACCTTCTGCCACTCAAAGCCCTCACTCTCTGTATGGCTGCCTGTTGTGTCATGGGTTCCATTTGGTCCTCACACTCTTACCAGAACTCTAGATAAAAGAACCCATAAACGACTTGGGTTCTTAAAAGTGCAATTTAATGAAAGCCTGGAACAGCAACAGCTATTCCTCTTCCCTTTTCTCTTTTACCATCTTATCAGATTTTCAGGTGTTTGGATTAAAATGAGGTCATATTGGTGTGGAAAAATAGAAACCTTAATCTATACGAATGAGGTCCAACATCAGTTTTGCTCCACATGATAGTAGTGCTTCACAGACATAATTTATGCTACATAAACTTGTAGCAAGCTTCCTGCAAGCTGATTTATTGCTCAGCACATAGGCCTGCACCCAATTTCCCAGATTTCTCTCCTCTCAGGGAAAAAAAAAAAAATCTCTTCTGAAAGACCAAAGTCACAGATAAATTGGAAAAGGGCAGCAGATCAAAACTGCAATTTTTCATTCATTCATTATACAAAGTTT
The DNA here is from genome assembly GCA_963573385.1 of Cacajao melanocephalus. Classification (NCBI taxonomy): domain Eukaryota; kingdom Metazoa; phylum Chordata; class Mammalia; order Primates; family Pitheciidae; genus Cacajao; species Cacajao melanocephalus. The sequence goes on from CAUYLG010019633.1 coordinate 79,304, forward strand.
AATTGAACAGCTATGTATGCATATATGTATGTATTAATAAATTTGCTGAACATCAACCAGGAACCAGGATAATTACTGAAAATACAGATAGGAGAAGACTCAGTTCGTTGTCTCTGTTAAAAGACAATAAGACAAATTCCTCAGCTCAAGAAGGGTTGCTTTAGGTTCTGATTGAGAAGGCCTGGCTGTACAAAGCCATCAAAACAGGGACCATGCAGCTTTATCAGTTGAAGGCAGAAAATACCGATTGAGCAGCTGCAATACAGATTGCCACATGCATGGAACATGATAAGGACCCTATGGACATTGAAATGGATGAATGAATTAATACATGAATAAAGAATAAATTAATGTTGGTATTATAGGGAAAAAGAAGAAAGCATTATGATACTCTACTTGTTAAACCTGTCTCTGAGCCTGTTACCTAATTCATAAAATGGAGATCACATCACCAGTTTCACTGGATTATAGAGATGATTAAATGATACAACATAGCATGTAGCACAATGCTTGGCACTTAGAATTTACTTGATACTTACTAGCTGAATCTGGCTATGGAGTGATTTCAGAGATGCGTTTGAGGTGTGGCTACCGCCAAAGGAGGCTAGCTATGTATGGTAGTAGATGAATCTCAGAGGAAGTGAGAATTAAGCCATGGTGCCCTGAATAATTCCTAATCTAGTATTTGGGGAAATTTGGCCCATTAAGTGATTGCCAGTTGCTTTGGGGTAAGGATTTCATGATAAGGGATACTGGGAGAGTCATTGGCAAGATAGATTGTGGCCAAACTGTACAAGTTATTGAAGCTGTAAACTCTTACCTTGTCAACACTAGGAAGCTTCTGAATATTGGGAATCGAGAAGTGACACGATGACCGTACTTTGGTAATTCGTCCTATAGGAATTGATCAATTTGTTTTAAAGGCAAGAAGAATTCAGTCAAGAGAACAGTAGCTGCTATTGCAGTTATTAGAATAGCACAACTATAATATGGTTAGTATTTGGATTGAGGCAGTGGCAATGAAAATGAAAACTAAGATACAAAAGCCATTTTAAAGGAAGAGTCAATAAAATGGCTGAGTAATTGATAAGGTTCTAGCAATAAAATAAAAAATTTAAATTTTAAATAATATTTTAGGCTTTGTACTAGTCCCTTTTATAAATGTGTTCTATTTTTAAACTAATTTTGCTAGTGATCACCTTGCTAGTGATAAATACATATATCACTAGCCAGATATATATAGAGATGTGTATCTGTATATATAGAGATGTGTATATATACACACGTGTATATACACATGTATATATGTGTGTGTATATACACACACACACACACACACACACACACATACAGTTGACCTTTCAACAATGTTGGGGTTAGAGATGGTATGGAGTAAATTCAAAGATGCAGTTGAGGTGTGCCTGTGGCCTAAGAGGCTAGCCAGGTATGGTGTAGTTGAGATTTTGCATATAACTTTTTACTTTCCAAAAACTTAACTAATAATAATCTATTGTTGACAAGAAGCCTTATGAGTGATATAAAAGTCAACATATACTTAGTATATCATGTATTATATACTGTATTCTAACCATAAAGTAAGCTAGAGAAAACAAAATGCTATGGAGAAATTCATTAGAAATATAAAATATATTTACTATCCATTAAGTGGAATTGGATCGTCATTAAAGGTCTTTGTCTTCATAATCTTCACATTGAGAAGGAAAAGAAAGAATAGAATCTTCATTTTACTGTCTCAGAGGTGGCAGAGGCAGAAGAAAATCCATGTGCAAGTGGATCTGTGCGGTTCAAACTCATATTGTTCTAGGGTTTTATATATATGATTAGCAATACATAATATACATCATTAACAAGGCTTTATATATGTATATACACACATTCCATGTACATACAGATACACATATATATGAGTATAAACCTATATATGTGTGTGTATGTGTGTGTCTGGTTTATATAACACATTTATACCTTGATAGACTTAAATTTTCATTTTTACTGGTGCCTCAAATCAAAATAAGGAAGGCAAGATTTGAACCTAGATCTCTCTGATTCTAAAGATTGCTCTTTCCTTCAGCACAAAACTCTCGGGGGGAAAAAAAAAAAGGTCCTTGATATTAGATCTCAATGGTTGGGAAAGATGTAGTACTCTGAACAAAAATAAATAAATAACAGAAGCCACCGGTGCATGCATGAGCAGGAGTTTGTCTGGGGATAGCAAAACCCTGGAGGCTTGTCTGCTCTGTACTACTATCCTAGGGTCAATTACATGCTAAGAAACAGGGACTGGCCCACCTACCTGGTGGAAGAGTCATCGCTTAGTCGGAAACATCTATACCCTTGTTAAAAGACTATTATTCATTTTTCAATATACATCTGTTCTTTGTAGACTGTGAATTTGGAAAAAGGGCAATATGTAATTATCTTTCCCAAATCTACTAAAAAAAAGCCTTCCACCATAGAGACTATCAGATATATAGTCGGTGTTGGATACGAATCAGGCACCTTATCTGTTAAGTCTCTGTTCCAAAACTGACCAGAGTTGGTATACTCTAATCTCTCTACTAAAAAATCTTTTTTTTTTTTTTTTTAAAAGAGAGTTTCACTCTTGTTGCCCATGCTGCTGTGCCGTGGTGATGTGATCTCCGGTCACTGAAACCTCGGCCTCCTGGGCTCAAGCGGTTTTCCTGCCTCAGCACCCCCCAAGTAGCTTGGATTACAAGTGCCCACCACCACGCCTGGCTAATTTTGTATATTTAGTAGAGACGGTGTTTTACCATGTTGGCCAGGCCGGTCTCGAACTCCTGACCACAGGTGATCCATCAGCATCAGCCTCCTAAAGTGCTGGTATAACAAGGATCAGCCACTACACCCTGCCTAAAAAAGCAGTTTAAAAATCACCAATAGCTGATGAAAGCTTGACAGGTTAAAAGGAAAAAAAAGCCCTATTCAGACATTTTGCTTTTAAAATCAGAAGCTTTACAAAGCATTACAGTCAAGCCTGCTTCAACATTTTAAAGAGCTTTTCCAAAGGAGATCTTTATGAAGGTGCATTAGCATGTGCAAATTAAGATTCTTCATGTACTATGCAGAAGTTAAGGGAAAAAGAAAAAAAAGATGAGCGTTTAGCGCTAATTAATTCAATATTTTTGTCTGAGCTTCAGTAGACAGCAATGTATGTATCAAGGCTCCCTTACTTGCTCTCCATGAAGGGTTCTTGTTTTTCCCTTTGATACTACCAAATCTTGGGGAAGGCAACTATAACTCAAAACACTTCGTTAGCACATGGCTTTCCTCCATATATGAATAGTGTAATTCTAATTAATAAATAGAATGTGAGATATTTTCCTCATCTTGTATTCTTTAACCAATCAATAACATGTTTTAATGATGCAACAACCCAATCAAAATAGAGTGAAACCCTACCTGAATACATCCAGATCATTATGTTTTACATGTGGGGAACTGAGGAACTGTGTGAGAATCTTGGATGCCTTGTCCTTTACCACACAACACAGATAAAGTTGGGCATAATCTCCTGGCCCCATACCCAATACTCTATTTAACAGGAGGTATAATTATTTTCATAAGTGACTAAAGACCTTTTCATTCAGAACCTTTATATTCACATAAGTCATCAATATCCTTACCATACTCCCCACAAAAAAGCTGAAGCAAAATAAATGTAAATCAATTCAACACAAACTTTCTCCACGAATATGCTAATTAAGAGGAAGACATTTGAGAGTGAAAATTGATACACCAAGATAATAGACATGTAGTCACAGACACTTCTCAGAAGGCAGAGTTTGATATATTGTGATTATTTGGCTTTTTTCTCTTCAGGAGGTCATCCCCTCCCTACTCTATAGCCCTTTTCATTAATATAGGCATGGAAACAAATGCACTGCTCTTTTCTCCCAGATTGGTGTAGACTTACTCATTAAAACTTGTTCCCAGCAACGCTAATGCTCATTTCTTATTTTTTCAGGTTGAACATAACCTGATATTATTTACAATATAAACCCAAGACAGGATGCTTTGCATTAACAACACTTACTATGTTTTTAAAACTGTGTTAAAAAAAACATTGAATAGTTTATCAACATTGAACTGCCCTTAACAAACCACCTGCTGAGTGAGTTTGCTTCTAATTCCCTTTCACAGTTGAAGAGTTAGAGATAATTTAGGGTGTGTCTTGGCCAAGGTTACACAAAGAATACAAGTAAGATAAAGACTAATGGGCCAGCACAGTGGCTCACGCCTGTAATCCCAGCACTTTGGGAGGCCAAGGCGGCAGATACCTGAGGTCAGGAGTTTGAGACCAGCCTGGCCAACATGGTGAAACCCCGTCTACTAAAAAATATGAAAAAAAATTTAGCTGGGCATGGTGGTAGGCACTTACAGTCCCAGCTACTTGGGAGGCTGAGGCAGAGAATCGCTTGAACCCAGGCAAAAGTTGGAGTGAGCTGAGATCGCATCACTACACTTCAGCCTAGGTGACAGAGGGAGAGTCTGTCTCAAAAAATAAGTAAAAAATAACTACTAGACAAAATAATTAAGACTCTTTGCTCTTTCTTCAAGACTCAGTTTGGCCATTTCTTGCAGAAACTGTTACTGATCTCTGTAAAGTGAACAAGTCACTCCTTTGTTCTCTCATACTATCTCTTTGCACTCAGCATGTGATCTTGACTTTTTATTTATGCATCTGTCTTATATAAACAAAGATTTTTGATACTAGGAACTAAATTATATTTGTAAAAGTCATACGAGCTAGTTCAATGCCTGCAACAGAATCACCTCTTAGTAAAAGTTTCCAAATTCGATGAAATCATTTTAAATAGTCAACTTTCGTAGTGCATTTTACATGATCTGATATTTCCAGAAATCTTTACTCATAATTTTCAGGTTCATATTACATAAAGTAAAGCATAGTATTAATCTTTCTATTAGAATTTGAAACTTGGCAAGTTTATGTGCAAGACATTAATTCATTTTGTGCAATATGAGCACTTCTATTGCTATGGTATTATTTTCAATACTTTTATAGGGAATAATAGTATAACTGAGCCTCAGAATTAGAGTATTCCTATAATCAGGAAGATTATACATAACTTATCCATACTGGGACATCCTGAGGGTTGCCAAGAGTTACAAAATATATATATTTACCTTCAAGGTTTTTCTTTTTAGAGAATATCTACTATATAATGCCAGCAAGAGCATGTTATCAGGATCAGTTGAGTAGTTAGATAACGGCACATCTAATATGATGTCCACAAATGACTCAGAAAATGATCTCGTATCTCTGATTTCATCCTACATAGCCATCACTCGTCTCAAATGCCCCACTTCAGGAGACCAGCTTTTTCTGCTTAAGAGTGCTAGCATGTTTTAAAGAAGATGGGACTCCATCTCCACTCCTCTTCATGTCCTTTATCTTCTATGAAAATCCAGATTCATCTGATAAAATCACCCTGCATCCTGACATGAATTGCTTCCCCTCCAGTAAGTGCCACATGCACATTTGGGACAGTCTGGCACCTTTTCAGCATCAGTATGTATAAATATGTCTAGACTTGTGTCAGGAAGGGCAGTCCACATCAATTATCTTTTTATATCTTTTAATATTTATATCAAAAAGGAGCACGGCAGATCACTTCAGGTCAGGAGTTGAAGACCAGCCTGGCCAACATGGTGAAACCCCTTCTCTATTAAAAGTACAAAAAAAAAAAAAATTAGCCAGGCATGGTGGCTCATGCCTGTAATCCCAACTACTTGGGAAGCTGAAGCAGGAGAATTGCTTGACCTTGTTGGCAGAGGCTGCAGTGAGCCAAGATCACACCAACTGCACTCCAGCCTGGGCAGCAGAGGAAGACTCGGATTAAAAAAAAAAAAATACCACAAACAGAAAACAAAAAGGAGTACACACTTTGTGCTGACCATAGCCAAAATAGCATGAAGCACATCCCAACTCAAGTGAAAATATCTGAGAATTCTGAGATAAGGTGAAAATAGATCTTTTACATTTCAGTGGCCAAAGACAAGAATGCGCCTTATTAAGATAGAATCACAAGCAGCTTGATAGCAGGAGCCATTTCCTTATATGTCCTTACCTTCCATAGCTTCTTGAATGATATTTTTGAAATAAATGCTTGTTGATTGATTAAATATTAGATTGGATACTAAAGGCAGAAAGCAATAATGTGAAGTTTTATTACTACAGTTCTCATTTATTAATTTATCTTAATTTCCAGAATTGCTTTTGGGGCATATGCATGAGCTTGCTCTCTTGTGTTTTCAGGTGGCCTTAGGTTGCCTGTCAAGCTGCCAATCACACAGTTGACATGAAATCACACAGCTCCTTAATGTGGTAGCTCCAGGGCCTGAGAAGAAGCCAAGGAGAAGGCACAGATTTGCCAGTCAGATACCTTTAAAAACTTTGCTTTCTCTACAGATTTAGATTTCTCTGATGAGGCGTTCTCTAGAATTCCTCTCTTGGGTATTTCAGAAAGAGTAGAATCTACAGGAAACATTGGACTGAGAATAGGAAGCTCAGGGTTTTATTTTTGCTTTTCTTTTAGCATTATCACAACTCAATGAAAGGCCTTGAGTAAGACCTTGAACATTCCACTTTGTGTGTGATCTGTAGAATAAATGAATAAAAGTATATATGAAGTCCTTAATTCTGCATAAGTAATAAAGCTGGAACCATGTGATAATATGGCTTATAATTATGTAGATTCAGGGTACTCTGAAGCTCAGTAAAACCGCATATGTAGAGAATCTGAAGAAAACAGAATATTGTTAGTCCTGTAGCACTGAAAACACATGCCCCCATTTTACTAAGATTTTAGATACTGTAACAATAACTTGAAAATTACTCATGGCATAGTTAATATTTCTTAGATCTCCAGTTAACACCTAAAATAGACAATATCTGTCATTAATGCCTCTTCTCTTTTTTTGACATGTTATTAGGCATCAAAATAGAGTATTATTTTACCTTGATATTTTTCTTTGCAGTCGCAAAGCGGAATTTTTCCTTCTACCTAGTGACATTGCAAAGTGCTTGGCAGAACACGTCTGTTAATAGCCTTAGGTATTGGACTATTAATTGACATATGAAAAGAACCTTTATGGGAATTCACCATCCTTATACACAAGACAACTCTGGCCTCAGAAATAAAGGCTGGTGGGAGACACTTTTAGATTTAGAAAGATGTGAAGCCCCTTAATTTATTACCCAATAGAAAATAGGCACTGGTCAACCATTAAAATCGTGTCCTCCTCCTGACCCTCGGACTCCAGCAATTCTTACTCTTACTCTATTGGAAGAAAACTAAATCAAGGAATGAAAATATTTGGGGAGCAACCCCAAAACCTAAAATGCAATTAAAGAAAAGTATTTGCTGATTTGATTTAAACTGGCATGTTACTTGAAGAAAAAAAAACAGTAGTTTACTTTCATATGTGACTTCCAGCTGTTTGCTGCACTTGGCTATAAGTCTTAGTCTAAATCTAGTGTAAATCACTTCATGATAGAAATATTTTCTTTCTTTTCTCCATTTATTTACACTTAGTTGTGAAATATTTCCTAGTTGCATTTCCATTCATCTTCACCCCAGCAGGGTGCCTGTGCTTTACTGGTACTGTGAAGTTTTTTCCACTTAGGCAAGGCTTCAGGACAAAACTTGCTATGTTCATGACAGCTTGTAGGTGAGGAGGGACTACATATGAAAGGAGGTGAATTTTAACAGCAGTTATTAAGAGATGACCAATGAAACCCAGTCTCTGAAGAAATAAGGAAAACAAGAGCATTTTGGAATAAAACCTACAGCATCTAAGAGGCACTGCCCATCCCAAGGTCTCACCCATCCCTCCCTTGTTCTGCCTTCTTGTTACTTAGTTTCAAGGCCCATTCTTCTCTTGGCTTGCTCGCCACTCCCTTAGTCTTCCGTTTTTCCAGACCAATTCTGCTATTCCTGGGTCTTGCTGTATCTTTCATTTCCCAAGGACTTGCTTGCTCTCCGTATACATGCACGCCCCTGGGGCTGTCACCTGGGAAGGGATGGAGACATTTTCCTTGCTATAGTAAGGTCAGAAACTGTTAGCAAAATAATGTCCTAGATAACAGTTACTTGCCTTTAAGGCCCAGCTCAAAAGACTTTTCCTCAGGCAAAATGGCCTCCCCTCTGTACATCCTTAGCTCTGCCTGGTGTTAGATGTACTATTGTAATGGAAGTGTTAATTCTTGTGTTTACACTCCTGTCGTCTTTACATTAGTGCCTTCATCTTTTAATATTTAATGCTTAGCACAACCTAATATGTGGTAGATGCTCAAGAAGCATTTCTAGAGTTGCATTGGCTTTCATATGTCACATCGTTAAATAGTGATTATGTAGGCTTGTAGTTTTGCCTCTTCCATGATCACAAGCTAAGAGTTTTAAAGGACGAGGTTACATGCCATTTTGCTGGAGTGACTGGGACCAGGTCAGATTTTATCTCTGTAAGTTTGGAATACAAAATGTTAGTGTCTGAAATAGTATAGTACCACATACTACAAAATTCCCTTTCCTTTTATCCAGATTGTAACTTAAGAGGGGGACAAGCAAGACCTATCAACTACTTGCATCTACAAGACTGAGAAAATGTACATTGAAAGATGAAGTATATTATTTATTTCATTACCACATCTTGCCAATTATGTGGTGGTAGAATGATGTTTCATAGAATTTTATAGATTTCCGAGCTAAAAGGTACCTCAGAAATTATTCAACATAATTTCCTTATTTTATAAATGAAGAAACCAAGGTTAGAAGGGGTTAAGTGGCACGTACAGGAGAGAAGTAAATGGCAGAGCAGGGCTAGAATCCAATTTTCTTAATTGCCAGTGTGGACCTCCCTCCCATCACCTCTGTGCAGTGCAGAGAAGCTCATAGTTCACCGTTGCCCCTCTCTCCCTCCACACTGCTTTCCTTTGTTCCACTAGGTCTCCACTCACTGTGAAGGGACGTAGAGCCCCATGATTCTCTTTTCATCTTTCAAAACTCATTTTCAGGAAAAAAATGACTGGCACCATATTTGCATATAACTGTTAAGCCTCAATATTAGGGCATTTTAAAACAAGTCTTATAAAGGTATTGAAACACAGAAATAAAGTTCTTTAAAATATCAGAGCCCAGTTAACCTTAGTTGACACGACACCATTTAAAAATAAAAGCAATATCTGCACAAAGTTAGAAATTTTTAAAAACATAAAAGTAAACTATAAAATGTTAGTTTCTCCTTAGCACGATCACTCTCCCCAGAGGCATTTGTTGTTTATTTATTTTTATCTACACTCTCGACAAATATAAAAATGTTTATACATAAACCAATGTAAGTAGCTAGATGGATGAATGGATGGATGGATGGATGGATAGGTAGGTAGACAAATAGACTGATGGATGGATAGATAGTAGATAGATTAAAAAAAAACTGAGAGAAGAGTTTAGCCTATACAGATGTTTTCCATTTAATAATATAACCTAGATGTTTTTCAAAATGATGATTTATATATCTTCATTTTTCCAATAACTGCATAGTATTCAAGTCTATGCATATATAATATTTCAGTAGTCCCTGGGTTTTTTCAGGTTTTGCTATTACAGGTAAGCATAATCATGCATGTATGTGTATATATATCTCTCTCTCTCTATATATATATATATATATATATATATCTCTGTACATGCACGCACACACAGACACATGCACACTTTTTCAAGTAGAACTATAATGGTAGAACTGTTGGGTTAAAGGGCATGAACACTGAAAATCTGATAAATATTTTAACATAGGGCCTTTGAATGTTTAATGGAGGAATCTGACCTGACACGGTGCCTCATTCCTGTAATCCCAGCACTTTGGTAGGTTAAGGCAGGCGGATCACCCAAGGTCAGGAGTTCCTGTCGAGCTAGGAAAACATGGTGAAACCCATCTCTACTAAAAATGCACACATTAGCTGGGTGTGGTAGTGGGCACCTGTAATTCTAGCTACCTGGAAGGCTGAGGCAGGGGAATCATTTGAACCGGGGAGGCAGAGATTGTATTGAGCCGAGATCATGCCACTACACTCCAGGCTGGGTGATAGAATGAGACTCAATCTCAAAAAACTAAATTGATTAAATAGGAACCTTGGGTTAGATAACAAGTCTTAAATCTTTTTCAGTCATCTCTCTGAGGACTCAATAAGGGTGCTAAATGAGTTGCAGGAGAGAATGGCCAGAGAGCAGCCTCCAGTACTGGGAGAAGGCTATAGGTTCAGTCTAAAGACCTGAGCTTCAGTTATGACTCTGCTATGATCTTTAGATGGGATGTTAATCTGATTCATTTCAACAAAAGAAAGTAGAGAACTTACATAGTGCCCAGCATATGAGTTTTTTCAACCTAAATATTCTCATATGGAATGATAAAGCTGCATCATAGATTGGTGGCAGATATTAAATAGGATTATAGAAAATCTAGTACAAAATAATGGCTACTTTGGTTTTTATGTGGTACATTTAGCAAAAAAAAAAAAAAAAAAAGTCCGGCTACTTATGCACTATGAAATAAAGAATGGTCTTCCCTATATGAAAATATCATTTTCTTCATCCAAGCAGGCCTTCACGGCCTGGTGTATGGACCACCCTACCTGTGCACAGTGAAGGTGTCTGACCAAATGAGCAAGGGGATTCTAGCAGAAAAGCACGTAGCATTTATTAAAAGTTCCCAGATGCAGGCTGTGGAGTTGTCATCCACTTGCTTTTTAAAAAGAGGTCGGTCGGCTCTCTTCACTCGTCTTCTCTCACTAGCTTATTAGTTACTAGTACAGCACCAGCAAGCTAAGAACAGCAGCCAAAATCTGATCAATAATGTATCCGTCTCTATCTGAATCAAAGGCACCATGGTAAGGAAAGGAAAGCATAGTGTACCTTAAATCACAATGCACAGCAGCAGGAGCCAGGCAGCTGAGAGGGGTCTGAGGTAGAACACAGAGAAGAGAGACTCTGGGCAGCGGGTAGGAAGCTGGAGAGAGAGACCCAGTTGTTAAAAACAATACAGTTTTTGTTTTGAAAGGTTGAAACTTCAAAGACAAAGAAGGCTCAGAGCTTTGGAGAATCAGAGTGTGTGTGTGTGTGTGTGTGTGTGTGTGTGTAACCTACTTCATCTATTTCAGAAGCAGAAGGGTCAAATGAAGCAAATGGACCCATAATTGAAGCTCACGTCTTCCTGGACAATTTTTTGATAATTCAGACAGAATCCCTGCATCATCTGGAATTTTCCAATGTCCCTTTAGCCACCTTTTTCTGGACGGTGTGTCAGGCCTCTAACGGAGAGCTCACATACTGAATTCCAGCTTTGGAACCTGTAAAACGTGCCGAATGTCTCTCAAGCACTGCATTTAAGCCACACTTCTACCAGTTTTTTGTTTCCATCCCCTGAAAAAAAAAAAAAAGTTGAAAGCTGGAAATGTGAGAACTGGGAGGAACTTACAGGTCAATTAGCCAAATGTCCAATTTAGTAGATGAGGAAACTAAGGCCCCAAAAGTAGCTACCTTAACTAACATCAAGTAATTAGGAGCAGTTATTAGAGCTCTTTAATTACCATCCCAGCATCTTTGGTACTCTATCACTAGGCTATGTACTCAGCATTTCTCTTCATACCTATGGGAGAAACTTAAAAAGCCAACCAGTGTTTCATTATTGCTCAGAAAAAGATGCAGTCACAGTTTTTTATAAGTAAATTGCCATACAGTAAAGAGAACAGTGAACTGAAATTTCTAAGATGATGCGGTTTCTTTTATTCCACGTGCTTTGGAGTCTATCGCAGTTTCAAAAACAGACTTTATTTACTTGTTAAAAGAGGTAGGTGTATGTGCTGAGAAGGGGAAAAGGAGGCAAGATAAAAAGAGACACTTTATTCTAAAGTAAATTAAGTGGCACGTGCCTGTAATCTCAGCTACCTGAGAGACTGAGGCAAGAGTACTGCTTGAGCCCAGAAATTTGAGTCCCGCCTTGGCAACATTGCGAGACCCCATCTCAAAAAAATAGGTAAAAAATGAAGTTGTCAATTATTTTCATATCATCACCAGTTTTAATCTTTTGTATAAACCTAAAACAATTATGTGGTCCTCTTCTGTGTCTAGGCTGTAACATTTTCATATATAAACCAAATGCCTCTGTTTATATGGTTTGCTTATTTATTGCCTGTCTCCTGTTAGATTGTTAGACCAAGACGGCATAGAGCAAGTTCTCTGCTCATGCTTGTATTAGTTAAGGCAGCACTGGCAGCTGTAACGTAGAAGTTTATTTCTAGCTCACCTGAAGTCTAACACCAGTGTCCTTATTGTTCTCCTCTAATTGGTGATTCTGCCTCTTTCTATGGAGTGGTTCCACCATCCTCACTGTAGCTCCCAAGGTCACCACAGTAGGGGAAAGATTCTGGAGAATTACAGACAGCAGAAGCAGAGTTAACACTTTCTCCCGTATTCCACTGGCTAGTACTCAATCATATACTCACACACAGCCACAAAGGTTAGGAAATGTAGTCTAGTTGTGTTCCCAAAGAGAAGGCATGGGTCCAGAGATTAGCTAGCAGCCTTTGCTGCACTACTGGTGGAGTTCAGGACATTCCATCCCAAAGTGTGGTACCTTACCATATTAAATATTTTAAACCAAAGGACTTTGAGAGAAAGCAGATGCAGGAAGATCCCTCTGACCTTCCCCTACCCTTCTTCCCTGAAGTAAGTCATAAAACCTAAGGATTTTCTGATTGATATGGTTTGGATGTTTGTTGCCTCCAAATCTCGTGTTGAAATGTGATTCTCCATGTTGGAGGCACAGCCTGTTGGAAGGGGGTTGAATTGTGAGGGCAGATCCCTCATGAATTGATTTAGCACCTTACCCTTGGTGATGTGTGAGTTTTTTCTCACTTATTTCACATGAGATCTGGCTAAAAGTCTGAGTCCTCTCCCATCTCCTTGCTCCCCCTCTCACCCGATGATGGGCCTGCTCCTTCTTCACTTTCCCCCAGGATTGTAAGCTTCCTGAGGCCCTCACCAGAAGCAAATTCCAGTACCACACTTCCTGTGCAGCCTGTAAAACCACGAGCTGTTTAAACTTCTTTCCTTCATAAATTACCCAGCCTTGGGTACTTCGGTACAGTAATGCGAAAAATGACCTAATATAACGACGTTCCCCTGAAGCAGGTAATAAGACAGACCCTCATGCGAGAGGTTCCTTCCCTATACCAAGAGGAAAGGAACATTCCTATCTCTGAAAACAAGTCACATAGAAGAATCTGGACAAACAGTCCTTGCTAAGTTTCTCCCGGTTTATTACCATTTAATCATACCTTTACCCCCATCATAATTTCTATGACTGTTCACTCTTCACCAAACTTGGCATAAAAATACACAGGAAGCTGAGGCAGGGGGATCACTTGAGCCCAGGAGTTCAAGATTGCAGTGAATTATGATTGCACCATTGTACTCCAGCCAGGGTGACAGAGTGAGACCTTGTCTCTTAAAAAAAAATGTTTTACATAAAAATACACAGGTTTAACCATTTGGGCCTTCAGTTTCTTATGAAGGCTCTCGTGTCATGTAAAACTTAAATTTGTATGGTTTTCTCTTATATCTTTTGCTATAGGAGTTTCCGTCATGTACCTAAGATGGGTAGAAGAAACGATATTTTTTTTTCTCATTTACACTATGTAACCAGAGCTTAGGGTTTGGTACTTAGTAAATGCTGGAAAAAAAAAAGTTATTGAACGAATTTTTGAATGAATACATATAGTGTACTTTTAACTCTCATAATTCTATAAGTTAAGTAATTAAGGGTAAAATACTTATCCAAATAGAAATAAGAATTCATTATGATTCCATTTTTAGAGAGCCTGATTACGCTTCAGCTCATTTGGTTCTTCTTTCTCCTCAGCAATGATCCTTAACTGAAAATAACTTGATTTGCTTAGCCAGTTTTCATGAAAGAAAGCTTATTAGAGCTGCTTGATGCTCCTCTTCTTTTCCTCCAAGTTGTCATAAAGAGTTGACTTTACAGAAACAATATGATGAAAAAATCTTACCACCACCATGATATAAGCAGATTGTTTTATAAGTTATACTCACAGAATGTAGATTACCTACATTCACATGTGCCATTTAAAGTATGACAATTTTGCCTTTAAAACTACAATCCAGGAAACATACCGAGATTGTGCAAGTTAGATAAGAATCTATTCTAGTACTCGAATATCCAGAGCACGCCATTGGGCAAACTCCTGGGATTCTTAACCAACCTCATTTTCAAGAGTTTCTTCAGTTTCTTTCACCTGTGCTCTCTGACTGCATGTCAAACTCAGTCCTTTGCTTTTTGCCTTCCACAGCATCAAGCGAACAGCAGGTAAATGTCCCTAGAATAACAACTGTGTAGTACAACAGCTGCCTGCGGCCTGGCTCTCTGCCTTTATTAACACCTTAAAGGCTTCAGGGTTGTAGCTACACAGCCTTTGAAACACGGTTCTTTTCAAGCTTTCTATCCTCCTTCCACCTTGCCCTTTGCCAGTCCCCTCTGTGTCTGCCTAACATCTGCAACATAGACTCATGGCAGCTAGTAGATTACACTTAAAAAAAAAAAAAAAAAAAAAAAACTGTGGACAATGAGAATAAGTACAAACCGTTCATTTTGTCTGGTCACAAATTCATAGGGAATAGAAAGTAGAAATTTGGGCAAGTAAATGAATTTCTCTCAGCTTCAGCTTTTTCACATGTGCAATGCGGAGAATAACGACGGAATTAGTGTTAAACAATGAATGTCAAGTCCTGGCTCTACAAGAGCTTGTTTTACGGTCCCCTTCATTCTATGGCACAAATTCCCAACCTCACTACTAGTTGATGGAGTTTTCAGACTTCTGCAATCATCAACTTGTAAGTTCTTACACTTAAAATCCCCCATTCTGAAATTAGTTCATTTTCATGTGAGCTTTTCTGGACCACCTTCTCTGTTCAAGTTTTCCTCTTAAACTACTCGGGCTGTACTTTCTAATACCATGATCCCCAACCACACGTTGCTGATGAGCACTTGAAATGTAGCTATTTTGAATAAAGATGTGCTGTCAGTATAAAATACAAGATTTTTTAAATTAAGATTTCATATACAAAAATAAAATGTAACATATCTCATTGAATTTTTTTATTGATTATATGTTGAAATACATAATCCTGTAGATACACTAGATTACATATTATTTAAAATAACTTCACCTGTGTACTGTTTTTAACATGAATACTAAGAAATTTTAAATTACACATGTGGCTTACATCTCTGGCCTGCATTGTATTTCTATTGAATAGCATTGTAGTAGAGATGTATCTGACTCCAAATTATATGTTTCAAACATTTCCTGCAGTGGAATCTTCTCCTCTCAACTCATCTTCCTTCTTTCAACTTGGCCAACTGTCAGGCACCTTATTAGTAGCAAGATCTCTCTCTTTTTTATTACTTTGTTTTGTTTTTGTTTTTTGAGACAGAGTCTCACTCTGTTGCCAGGCTGGTGTGCAGTGGCATGATATGGGCACACTGCAATATCTGCCTCCCAGGTAGAAGTGATTCTCCTGCCTGAGCCTCCCACGTAGCTGGGACTATAGGCGCATAATACCATGTCCAGCTAATTTTGTGTTTTTTAGTAGAGATGGGGTTTTTCCATGTTGGCCAGGTTGGTCTCGATCTCTTGACCTTGTGATCTGCCTACTTCGGCCTCCGAAAGTGCTGGGATTACAGCCGTGAGCCACCACGCCCGGCCACAGGATCTTTTTTAAAGCAAAAATAATTGCCATTATAATGTTTCTGAATAACTTAGATTTGTGTTATGTGTAAAAAAAAGAAAAATGTGGTTAAGCAACCTGATTGTATCCACTTAGCCAGAAGAAGGAGCTGGACTTAGAGTTCTTCTGACCTTTAAGAATATTATAAATAGAAATTTGCCATAAAAAAGAAAGAATTTGGTTTTGAATTCAGATATATACAGGTTCAAATCCTTGTTCTCTGCTAAGTTGAATCTATAACCCTAGGCAAGTCTCTTGAGCCCTCTGAGTCTGTTTTCCCAGTAATAAATATGTGTTTGTGAAAATTAGACTTAAATTATGTAAAGTGCCTGACATATAATGAGTCTTTAATGAATGCTCCAAATACTATTTCACATGGCAAATTATATTGCTAATTAATATACTGGGACTTCTAGGACTAGGACCAGGGGTGGAGGCAGATGCTGAGGACCTCTAAATCCTACCAACCCTTTATTAAACATACTCTATAGCTTTTGCGCTTCAACTCTTATCATTTCTACACCTGTTAGCCTTTTATTGTTACTCTTAGTTTCAACAGAGGTTTATTAGAAATATCTGTTAAAAAATGACCCTGACACTAAGATATAAAAAGCATTAAAAATATAATTCTAAGGATCAGAAGATCATTTTTAGTGCATATTTTATTTCAAATATTATACTTAATCACAAAAAGCAACTGGTCGCATGGTCTTAGCGAAAACAACAAAAGACAAACTCTTCTAACCACCATAGAGATTCTTCATAGTCTTCATATGCAGAGATAGGAAAAGGTTGAGCTTCACCAAAATTAATATGCCTGTCGATCAGGAAACACGGAGTAACATCTACAAAGTCATGGAAAGGAAATTCCCCATGAATTTTGTGGAAAGATGAGAAAGGTTTTATTCTTTAAAGTGCCTTAGCAGGCTGTGGAATCTTTGGTTTTAAAGAGAATATTCTACTTTTCAAGATCCCCTTATGTATTATTCCAGAATAGCTGACGTTTTGATGAGGAATAATAGAAACTAAGGCAGGAGGACTCTTAAATGCTCAGATGACTCAAGGAAACCTTAGACCTGCCTCTGAAATTCTGGATTCATGGGTGCTAATTCAATTTTTGGGCCATGGTCTCCATGGAAGACTAGTGGAATGATGACTTCTGAGCACAAGAAGTCCAGGCTTCCTGAAGTCCTTTATTATCTGTGTTTTAACATTTAAATATTTCTCTGCCATGATTAACTGAGGCAAAGTATGTCATTGTGAAAAATAGAGTAGAAGGTTAAAAATGTCACATTTCTTAATTCAAATTTAAGTATGATCCTGCTGGGATAAAGTACACTTGTTACCCAGAGAAGCCAAATTCAACTGGGTTTCGGCCATGAGAATCTCTAAATCTGGAACTGGTTTGAATTTTTTTAACTACTGCAAAAGCCCTTCTTGTGGGCCATTAACATTGCTCAGTCAAGTAATAAGTTGGGGACCCACCGTCAATAAGTAGGTTGTAAGACTAACAGAGAACAGCAGCTGTATAGAACCTTCTTTTCATTTGAAATTGTTTCCTTAACTTTATAGGGCAGGTTCCTAGAATTCCTCAAGGCCCAGGTGAAATTTGACCTATTCATGAAGATTGTCACTTGCTCTCCTGCCACACATTTAGTTGTCATCTCCTTCTCTCATCAGCTACCACAGCACCTTGCACATGCTTCTCTTACAGGAGTTTTAATTGCATATGTGTTTGTCTCTCCAAATACAGCATGGGAGCTTTAAGATCAGGGTTTTCTCATGTGTCCTTGCCTCCTACGTACTACTCAAAATGCCTAAGGTAGAAGAGAGATGCACCCTGTTTTTGAATGGATGTGCTTTTTCTGAAAGCCAAGGCTGGTAGGACTGCATTTGAAGGCAGTTTCCCTTTCAAGCACAGAGTTTATCTTAGCACCAATGGAGTGGGCTTCCTCTTCTTCATTCTTCCTTCTACCCCACGCCTATAAGCCCTTGCTTGTTGCTTTAAAAAAAGAAAGCGAAGGAGGAGGAGAAGGAGAAGACGAAGACCGGCAATAATGCTTCAAAATTAGAACAGTACTGACTTTCACTCTGAGGGTGAGGCAGGGGTGCATCATTCAAATACAGGGGCTAAAGAGCCTCTTTTAAAAGTTGATTGGATCAATCAACTGGTAATCTGACCAGATTCCTCCCAGAGAATGATCTTTTTAAATGTATTCACCGAAAAGTATAGACACCCTTAAGAAATTTCCAGTTGTCTTTAGTTGGCTTTGCAGAAAGGTGCTTGGTAAGTAACAGCACATTGTCTAATTCGTAAGATATTTTCCTTTCCGTCCTCCTTCAGTCAGTGTTAACTAAGGCAGCCACTTTTACTTCATTTTAACTAAACTGAACAAGATGAACCATCTTTCAGTGGTCTCTGTTAGGGTCATTTGAGAAAATGGATACCCTTATCTGTTGCAGAATACAGGGTAAAACATTTTAAATGATTCGTCAATTCAGCTCTTTCCACATGATTATTATTATTTTGCACTATTGCTGCTTTATGTTACCTTTTAAGTTTTTAATTCCAATGTGTCTTTGAATATTTATTTTTCATAAATCTTTATCATTTATTATCTTAAATGCCTTCAGTACAGGGCTTGGCTCCTGCCATCCATGTGATGTATTTTTAGAGATACAGGGAAGGACTCTGTAATCCTCCTTTTATTTTCCCAAGTAGCTCATTGATGCCTGAAATTATAAAATTAGAGATTTAGTCTTTTGGCTTAAGACTTGGGCCCTTATTAAAAGAGTGTATTTCAAAATAAATACCACATTTTCCTTCCTTAAACCTCTCTGATGCTATGTGCCTCTCTAAAAGCATTTTTCATATTGATTTTCTATTACACTTGTTTGTTTGTCTTATCTCTGTATTAGATTGTTAGCTTCTTGAAGGCAAGGGGATTCTGTCTTCACCTTTCTACACCTTACTTTCCTTAGCTACATCTTTTCAGATGGGTTAAAGGTTGATTATAAGAGACGACATATGTAACTCCATTGTAAGGTTATATTAAGTTTTCAATTACTAGGTCAAAAATCACAGAATCTGGGAAGTTGGAACCTGTTGCAGCATATCTGCGCACTAGCAGATGATACAAAGCTGTTGGTGATACTGACTTCACAAGGTTTTGATGGATCTGAGCTCCTTCTTGTCTTGCTGTATCATATTTTTTTTTCCTTTTGGGGGCTTCCATGATAATCATGTGGAACTGATGCATGTGGAACTGATGCACAATCTATTTTACTAGTGCTTCTATTGCTAGGAGTGCTTTCAAAAGTGCACATGCTCATCTCTTGTGCCAGACAGTGGGAGAAAAGTCGATTCTCACGTGGGAGGGAAGGTGAAGCAATGTCCAGGCAAGCTGAGGTGCATATACATCTCTGTCTCCAGCTCTACAACCTTTAAAAGAGCTAATCTCCCTACATTAGCATAATTTCTTGTAGGTCATTCATTCCATAAACATTTGTTCACACACATGCGCACACACAACACACCTATGCATGACAAAGAAAACATATGAATCTCAGTGAGTTTATATAATATGCCTATCATTAAACAGTTGTTAAGTAAAGGAGCCAGGTTCCTCAAACCCAGTATGGTCTGGATGCCATGCTTGGGAATTTTCAAACACACTATGCTGCTTCTCAGTCGTGTGTTTAGTCATGGAAATAATATATTCAGTGCTTTCTGCATTACAAAAGGTTTATCTACTTCCTTTTTTTAATACTTAGCCCAGCTTCCCTCCCACTCTTTGGTTGATTTTTATTCTCCAATCCTGTCCTTTTGTTTTCTTTTATTCTTTCCTCCTCCTGCTCACTCGTCTCTTCCTACTTCCTCATTCTTTATCTCTTTTCTACTCTTTTCCAATTCCATTAATGAAAGTAGATAATAACTTGTGAATTCAAGTGGAACTTCATTTCTGAAACTGCACACTCATGCTGGAACCCATTTAGCTTGATAGCGAGAAATGAGAGAAATCATAATTATCAGGCCACTAAAATACATGAAACATAAAATTTGTCAGGGAAAGTAATTGAAATTATTGGAGCAGTTGGGCTTGGTGCTAAGCAGACCCTCAGTGATAATGGAAAGGTTACAGGCGATGTTTAGCAATGCTGATGAGGTCCAAGGTGGCTCTGCGCCACCACAGTCAGCAAATTTATGCTCGGCTTGTATTAGTTTGCTAATCCATCTCTGGAAATTGGGAGAGTAGTGGTATTCAGGGAACCCCTTCAACTATCCAGCCAAACAGGTACTGATGACTTGTTTTTTGTTTTGATTTTTCTTTTACATCTTTGTGGGGTTTTTGATCTTTTTCTCATTTTTGTATCTTTTCTTTACCTGAGTTTCCCTGTCATCTTTCTCCTTCCATGCTTTTTTTTTTTTTTTAAGTTTTTTCCTCTATCTTTTCAAAATTTATTCTGAGTGCTACTTTACTCTAATTTAATCTAAAATCACTTAACAATTTGTCTGATTGGTGTGAAAAGTGTGATTTTTACCAAAATTGGCTGTGTAACTCAGGATTGGAATTTTTCTTCCCTCAACCAAGGCTGCCTGCTGCTGAGATGAGCCCACAGTCTAAAACTGGACATACAAATGCTCTTGCTGTTATCATTATCAAAAGAGATGCTATTGCTGTGCATGCTTGTCTGATGTTGTACTGAGCAGGTACGAAGAAGCAGGAAGGAGAAAGAATGATTCTCAAACTGTCTTAAAATTCCTAATGTGTCTCTGACCTCAGCAACTTAATTTTAAATAATAAGAGTTGCGTATGTACTGTGCTTTTGGTTTAAGGATGTACATGTGTGCGTGCACGCACACACACACACACACACATACCCCATTTAGAAGAAGATAGCAGTTTATATGAGATTTGGTAATATATTCAGGCCATGAGAGTGGGACACTTTTCACAAAGATGTCTGAATTCTACTAGAAGACTTTTAATGATGTCCCATAGTTGGTAACAGTTGTAGGCAGTATATGTGTATGGATAGTTGACATGATTTGATGATTTTTCTCAAAAGTTTACACATCTTCCTTATCTCCATAATGTCTCTCTCTCTATATACACACACACACACACACACACACACACACACCACATTTTACCACTTTCAAAATCTTCTCTGATTCCAAAAAAAGATTTTGATTTTACCACTTTCAAAATCTTCGATTCCAAAATCTCCTTTGATACTAAAAGTAGGGAAGCTATGATTATTAGAGACAGCTATAATTGCTAAAATATATATATATATGTGTATATATATATATATATATATATATTTTTTTTTCTGTTGAGACAAAAGAAGTTGTCATTTAATGGTGTTCCAGTCTTTAGGTCACCCAGAACAAATCATCATAGAGATAATTATTGAGTTCACAGTATACGCCTACTTTGCGTTCAGATGCTGAAGACAGTCTTTTCCTTCTTCTATAGTAGATGTCTAGGGTGGCTCTGCGTGCTAATAGAGGTGGGGGCTCGAGTCAGACTGCCTGGCTTGAAAGGCTCCACCCCTTTCTGCCCAAGGTTCTGTAGATTCCCTAACTTACTTATGCCTCAGATTTTCACATGCAAAACGAGGATAGGAATAGTAAGGAATAGCACCACCATACTGGGTTTTTGCCAAAATTGCATGACATAATTCATATGAAGAAATAGAAACATGGCATGGAACATACTAAACAATAATAGCTAATAAAGATGAGCTATTATGTTAATGTCGGTATTTCCGAATATTGTGCACTCTCTCTAATGTACCTATTAGTTTTCTTCTCCAGATTAAAACTCTAAATTCATTAGGTGGATATTTAACTCATTAATCCAAAATTGATTAAGTGGCCATTAAGGGCCAAGTATGTGGCTAGCTCTGGAGATGAGACAGTGAAAACAAAATTCCATATCTAAAAAATGACATCACTGTCTATTGGGGAGATGCAAGTATTCTCAGAGATTATTGTAATTCATAGAGATAGGTGCTGTGTTTCTTATGTATGTAAGATGGAACACAGAGCAAGATACACATATCCTGGTGATGGATTGTAGGGTAAGACTTAGACTTTCCAGAGGGGAAGCCCTGAATTAAGACTTGCAGGCAGTTAAGTCTTAGAAATTGCTGGGAGAGGAGAAGGACAGGAGAATTAAATTTCAAGCAGTAAATGTGTACACACATGTGGTACAAAGGCAAGAGGCATTTGATGAGGGCTGTTAAATGGTGTCGTATGGATGCAGTGTAAGATGCCTGTCAGAGAGGGGATTGCAGGGGGAATGAGCAAGTCTGCATCTTACAGACTCTGTTAAAAAAAAAAAATTGACTTTTACCTTGATCTTTTTCTTGGTAGCCTCATTACATGGCTACCAAATCAGCTTCCCAAGCAGCTGAGATTACATGGCTACTAAATTTCAAAGTATTCTCTTACATGGTCTGCTATTAAAGAGGGTTTGTTTGAACAGTAAACAAAAAGCAGGGTTTTCCAAGGCCGCTGCATACAGGCTCAATCAGTAACCATGCCAAGAAGAAGCCAGGCTGCAACAGGAGGATACAGATCACCTGTGGGGAAAATTGGGGCATTGTTTAAGATTCCTTTGTACAAGAAATTCTTATATGTAAAGTTCTGGAAAATAATTATTCAAAATGGAAAGTTCTAAACATTTCCTAAAGATAACAATAGAAAAGAAGGAAGGGAGGAAGGGGAGGGGGAGGGGGGCAGAGGGTGAGGCGGGTAGGGAGGAAGTAGAGAAGGGAAGAAGGGACAGAGGAAGAATTGACTGATTCTGAAAAGCCCAGCAACTCATACCTTAGAAGATTTTAGAAAGATTATTCGTGAGGGTCCACTAAAATTATTTTGTCACCTTCTGTATGCCGGATGGCTGTTATGAAACCACTAAGATGAATATTTTCTGGGTGCCACTTAAGAACAATCTATGATCACTTTTCTGGCATTTTCTATAATTCCACATGTCATTGTATTCAGAAAAATGTTTTTACAGTTTCATTGAAAAAAGTTAAATCCATAACGCTAATAGCCAATGACTAAATAATATGGCATGGAAAATAAGGAAGTTTTATTTTATTTTGTTTTGTTTTATTTTTGAGATGGAGTCTCACACTGCAATGTCTGCCTCCTGGGTTCAAGTGATTGTCCTGGCTCAGCTTCCCAAGCAGCTGAGATGAGAGGCGTGCACCATCGTGCCCAGCTAACTTTGTATTTTTATTAGAGGCCAGGTTTCACCATGTTGGCCAGGCTGGTCTCTGTGTTTTATTTTTAATGGTCATAGGAACATAAAGAGACTAGACTATGTAAATTGTTTAGATCTGTGTAGTACATACACATACAAACACCCAAGTCTAAACAAAACATTTGCATGCTAAGTTCCAGGCATTGAATTGTCATGTTGTCAGTGTTTCCAAACCGCCAACATGGTGGTGTTATTTCAAACCTGAATTATCTGCTTAAATTATCTTATGAGCTATTGTTTAATAGAGTTTCTCCTATTTATTTTACTACTCCTATAGTAAACTCCATTTTGCCAGGGCAGTACAAACACTTGTCCTAAATACTTTAACTGTTGATAAGGGGAAGAATTAGCACTATATTTGATATTGCCAGAATATTTGTAGCAAAACATTCCTATTTGTAAACATATAATCTATAGCTTTGTAAAGTAGTATAACTAAAAGAAAACTAAAAGTAAGGACAACACCGTATGCCATAAAGAAGGTACTAATCTTTAGTAGAGAGCCAGACAGAATTTTCAGAACATTTATTATATCCTTGTATTCAACAGATGAGGAATCTGTAACCTAAACAGGAAACTAATTTGCCCAAGGCCTCACAGTTGATTAATGGCAAAGCTAAGATTTAAATTCAGTGGTTCATCTTCCCAATACATTGCTTTTTCTACTTGCATTAGATTTCTGGGCTTTGCTACTTCTTTCTAAACTGTTTTCCTTTAATAGATTTGATGAGAGTTAACATTTTTCCTCAACTGCTCTTTGGTCTATTTTGTCTAGCAAACTATAGACGATGATAAAATGTATCTTTTTACGCTAATTTACAATTATTGATATGATTTATTTTCTTTAAAAACACATCACAAATGATAGGAATACACACACGTTCTGAGTTTACTATTGCAATATTTTTATCTTGTTACTGCTCCCACAGAGAGAATGCCATATAAATGTGAAAAACAGGCACTTGCAACAGAATTTCTAAAATCTGATGATGCTCAGTAACTATATCAATTAACAAGAAAACATATCTCTGAGTCAATCCTTTGAACACCAGAAGCTCTTTTATGTTTGGATGCTACTGGAAAAACTGTTCTTGGACAAAGCAGCTCTAAAGCATTTGAGGAACAATGAAATTCCACACGAGAAAAGGTTAGAGCTGGGTGCACACCAGAGAACTAATTGCTGAGAGCTGCTTTTATATACACATTGCAGTAATTCAGAGAGATACCATTTAGAAAGGAAAAAATCAACAATTCTCTTCTATAGACACTGTGTCCTCTAGAATAGGGGAGAAAAAGAGGTTCTCATGGCTTTGGGGATTTTCTGAAAGGCACAACTGTATATCTATTACTGGAAATTGTGCGGGAAGTCTGACATGGGGAAGAGGAGGACAATTCAAGTTTATAATTAAAGTATTATTCTTTTCCCCAATGGGCTTCCCACTTTTGGCAAAAGAAGCTGAGTCCTTTTAAACTTTTCTTTTTTTTAATACAGTTTTGTTGAAGTGTAATTCTCATATAATGAACTATACATATTTAAAGTATATACACTGATTAGCTTTAACATGTATACACACCTGTGAAACCACAGCACAAGCAAGTTAATAAATATTTGTATCACCCCCAAATATTTTCTCACACCTCTTTGTAATGTCTGTCATACGGATTGGCTGTGTCCTCACTCAAATCTCTTCTTGAATTCCCACATGTTGGGGGAGGTACCCAGTGAAAGGTAATGGAATTATGGGGGCAGAACTTTCCTGTGCTTTTCTGATAGTGAATAAGTCTCATGAGATCTGATGGTTCTATAAATGGGAATTTCCCTGCGTGAGCTCTCTCTTTGCCTGCTGCTATCCATGTAAGATATGACTTGCTCCTCCTTCCCTTCTGCCATGAGTATGAGGCTTCCCCAGCTATGTGGAACCGTAAGTCCATTATATCTCTTTCCTTTGTAAATTGCCCAGTTTCAGGTATGTTTTTATCTGCAGTGTGAAAACGGACTAATACAGCATATTGGTACCAGCAGAGTGGGGCACTGCTGAAAAGAGACTCCAAAATGCAGTATCTTTAGGACATCTTTTCAGCAGTAATACTGCAGTAATTCATAGAGATACCATTTAGAAAGAGAAAATCAACAATTCTCTAAATGTTTGAGAATTGGAACTGGGTAACATGCAGAGGTTGGAACAGTTTGGAGGGCTCAGAAGAAGACAGGAAAATGTGGAAAAGTTTGGAACTTCCTAGAGACTTGTTGAATGACTTTGACCAAATGCTGATAATGATGTGGACAATTATATCCAGGCTCAGGTGGTCTTAGATGGAGATGAGGAACTTCTTGGGAACTGGAGCAAAGATTACTCCTGTTACATTTTAGCAAAGAGACATTTTGCCCCTGCCCTAGAGATGTGTGGAACTTCAAACTTGAGCAAGATGATTTAGGGTTATCTCGTGGAAGAAATTTCTAAGCAGCAGAGTATTCAAGATGGGACTTGAGTGCTGTAAAGGCATTCAGTTTTATAAGGGAAGCAGAGAATGAAAATTTGGAAAATTTGCAGTCTGACAATGCAATAAAAAAGAAAACCGAATTTCTGAGGATAAATTTGTTGACTGCAGAAATTTACATAGGTAGCAAGTTGCCGAATGCTAATCCTTAAGACAATGAGGAAAATGTCTCCAGAGCATGTCAGAGGTCTTCACAGCAGCCCTTCCCATCACAGGTCAAGAGGCCTAGGGGAAAAAGTGATTTCATGGGCCAAGCCCAGGGTCCATGTCCTGTGTGAAGCCTAGGGACTTGGTGCCCTGCATAACAGCCATGCCAGTCATTGGCTGGAAGGGGCCAACATAGAGCATGGGCTGTGGCTTCAGAGAGTGCAAGCCCCAAGCCTTGGCAGCTTCCACATGGTGTTGAGCCTGTGGGTACATAGAAGTCAAGAACTGGGGTTTGGGAACCTCTGCCTAGATTTCAGATGTATGGAAACAGCTGGATGCCCATGCAGAGGTCTGCCTTTGGGGTGGGGCCCTCAAGGAGCACATTTGCAAGGGCAGTGCTGAAGGGAAATGTAGGGTGAGAGCCCCCATAAAGAGTCCCTAATGGGGCACCACCTAGTGGAGTTGTGAGATGAGGGCCACCATCCTTCAGAACGCAGAATGGTAGATCCACTGACAGCTTGCTTTATGCACTTGGACAAGCCACAGACATTCCACGTCAGCCCATGAAAGCAGCCAGGAGGGGGGATATACCCTGCAAAGCCACAGATGTGGAGCTTCCCAAGGCCATGGGAACCCATTTCTTGCATCAGCATGACCTGGATGTGAGACATAGTCAAAGGAGATCATTTTGGACCTTTAAGATTTGGCCGCCCTACGGGATTTCAGACTTTTGTGGGGCCTGTAGCCCCTTTGTCTTAACCAATTTCTCCCATTTGGAATGGTTGTATTTACTCAATCCCTATAGCCCCCATTTTATGTAGGAAGTAACTAATTTGCTTTTGATTTTACAGGCTCATAGGTGAAAGGGACTTGCCTTGTCTAGGATGAAACTTTGGACTGTGGACTTTTGAGTCAATGTTGAAATGAGTTAAAACCCTGGGGAACTGTTGAGAAGGCATGATTTGTTTTGAAATGTGAAGACATGAGATTTTGGGAGGGGCAAGGGGCAGAATGATATGGTTTGGCTGTATCTCCACCCAAATCTCATCTTGAATTCCCACATGTTGTGGGAGGGACATGGTAGGAGGTAATAGAATCATGGGGGCAGGTCTTTCCTGTGCTGTTCTCATGATAATGAATAAGTCTCATGAGATCCGATGATTCTATAAGGGGGAAGTTCCCCTGTACAAGCTCTCTCTTTGCCTGCTGCCATCCATGTAAGATGTGACTTGCTCCTCCTTGCCTTCTGCCATGTTTGTGAGACTTCCCCAGCTACTGTGAGTTCATGAAGCCTTTTTCCTTTGTAAATTGCCCAGTCTTGGGTGTATCCTTATCAGCACTGTGAAAATGGACTAATATAGTCTCCCTCCTGCCCTTCTTTGCCCCCTCATGTCTATAGATAACCACTGATCTGATTTCTGTCACTATAGAGTAATCTGAACTTCCTAGAATTTTATATAAATGCAGTTATACAGTTTGTAGTGGTTTCTGTCTGGCTTAATTTAGTTAGTTTAATGACTTTGATAGTTCACCCATTTTGTTACATGTATCAAGAGTCTATTCCTTTTTACTTCTGAGTACTCTTCTACTGTATAGATATACCATATATTATTGATCCATTCATTTACAATGGACATGTAGGCTCTTCCTTGTTTGAGGCTATTAGAAATAAAATTGATAAGCACATTCATGGAGAATTATTTGTGTGGACATAGCCTCTTTTTTTGCTCTTGGGTAATAACTAGGAGAAGAGTGATTGGATAATGGGGAGGTTTACATTAAACTTGAGACTTATTTACCATGGAGTACCATGGAGAGAAGACAGGTGGTTCAGCTGAAGTAGAACCTCTCAGCAAGTTTTATGAGAGATGGCTGAATTCAGCATTAGGGTACTCACAGCCTTTTTTTCTCAGCTTTGGGATCTATTTAGTTACAATTTCCATAGATGGCAAAAATAAAAAAACAAAACAACCAAAAAAAAAACCCACATAGAATCTCTCACAATTTGGGAAGCACATATACGAGCAAAGAATTAAAAATACAGTCTCAGAAAAACCTTGGGCATCCTGATGCTGCTTCATAGAATCCCTAGTGCTCTAGAGACCTCTTTTTGAGTATAAATCATGGAGTATGAAAGAGACTACAACCTTGGGTTTCACTTGGAGGAAAAAAAAAAAAAGACTACAAGCTTGTTCCACAAAGAATATGTGAAGTCTCCAGAAAAAGTGACATAACTGGTGAGTTTCTTTTAAAGTATGATGGTAGCCAGCAATTTTAAAAACATGTTATTTTTGCTAGGCTAATTCTTGGGAAGTTTTCACATATTTTTCTTATTTGATTCCTATAGTCTCTGCCAAGAAATTTTTTTAAAAAATCTCTATTTTATAGTTGTAGATAATGGGGCTCGGCAAAGTTTGAAAGGACAGCACAGTATGAATTCCTTAACAGACAGAATTCCTTAACCCGGAATCAAGAGAGCAGGGTTTAGTCATGTCTTTGTTATTTAATTACTATGAGACCTTGGGCAAATCATTTAAGCTTTCTAGGCCTCAGTTTCCTTCTCGATAAGGCAAAAATATTAGATGGGATCAGTCTTCTCAAAGTGTATTCTTAGAAACATCATCTTTCAAGACTTTTAAAAAAAATTATGTATGGCCAAGTGCAATGACTCATGCATGTAATGCCAGCACTTTGGGAGGCTGAGGTGGGCAGATCACTTGAGGTCAGGAGTTAAAACCAGCCTGGCCAACACAACAAAACCCCGCCTCTATGAAAAATATGAAAATTAGCCAAGTATGGTGGTGCTGCGTGCCTTTAATCCCAGTTACTGGGGTGGCTGAGGCATGAGAATCACTTGAACCCCGGAGGTGGAGGTTGCAGTGAGCCAAGGTTGCGCCACTGCACTCCAGCCTGGGTGACAGAGTGAGACTTTGTCTCAAAAAAAGAAAAAAATACTATGTAGTCAAACATGATTGAGGAAAATGGCATATTTAATTCCCTTCTGGAGAGTCACAACATAATTACCTTATGAAAGGCCCTGAGAATTCCTGTAGGAAAGAGGGCTGTTCGACTTCAGGTTACCTAGCATTTCCCAAAATTACTTGCCTCAGAACGTTTTTCAGATTAATATTCTGGAACTGATATTTCATGTAATTCTTATTCTAAAAAGAAAAAAAGAAAAAGAAACCCTGAAATAAATGCTCTTTCAGATTCCTGTTAGTTCCAACGATATTCCTTTGCTTTGAAAGATATTAGTCCTCCACATTCACAGAGAAAAGCAGGAAGAATGGAAATGAGAAGCTGAGTTTTCTAACTTTTGTCCATTGCTTTTTTCATACTATTACAACACTCATCAGCTCTTTGCCCATGCCATTTATGATGGCAAGTCTAAAGCTGCTAACCTAGGTTAAGGGGCAAGAGTTTTAAAGCAACCAGGTCCCTGGGCCTAATTCTGACTAAGAAAGAATTGACTAGCATTTATGGGTTCTTCTACTTAAATTTCCTCCCTCAGCAGTGCTTACAGGCCTGAAGATTCTGTGGAAAGTGTCAAATTATCTAGTTAAT
The DNA here is from genome assembly GCA_963573385.1 of Cacajao melanocephalus. NCBI lineage: Eukaryota > Metazoa > Chordata > Mammalia > Primates > Pitheciidae > Cacajao > Cacajao melanocephalus. Next base: position 108,663 of record CAUYLG010019633.1, read on the forward strand.
GTCATTAGAGGAATATACTTTATACTTTTTGGTAAGGTGTGTTTAAACTGAAAACTTTGTTTTGAAATAGCGAAATTTTTTCACTCAGGCAAAATAAAACATGGGAGAATATTGAATCACCAGCCAATTTCTTTTTTGGTGTTTGTTTCAGGCCAAGACTATCCTATTCCCTAAATCAACAGGTGGAGATAATTTCTGGGAAGTCTGTCTCAGACTCTCATTTAGAAATTTCCATGGCACCAGAAAACAGTATCTAGAGAATCCTGAAGAACAAATGAGAGGAAACAATCCCCTCATTTCTTATCTCTTTTATGTCACTGAGGCAACAGGGTCCTTGTCTTGCACAGAGGTAGTTGCACAACACTTGTTTAGAAGAAAAACATAACTCAGTAATTTTCTCACTAGTGCTTCTAGTTTTAATTTATCCAGGACAATAGAAATAATGACATTCTGAACAATGAAGTATGAGCTTTTTTTCTAAATGTCTACATTACTTGAGTAAACAGTAAGATCCTTTCAGTCTCAAGATTTCAAAAAATGTGCTGGCAAGAACACTAAATACATGTAAGTGTGTAGGTATGTTAGAAATACAACTGGTTTTTATGGTATATTTTATACTAATTTTGAAAGAAGGCATGATGGGAGATAAAAGCATATTAAATGTATAAATATGTAACTAGAATTGGTTTAAAAACATGTTTAAAGGAATTTAAATTCGGCCACTAAGATGTTCAAGCTTGATCCCTACTAACATCTGAAATGTGCTATTAGAGACAGCTCCACTCGCAAATTTAAATCCCTTTCTCTAGTCTCAAGGCTACTGAGATTCACATGTGGACTGATGTTTGATCTATATATGATTGAGAGCCGGATTTTTAGGAATTCAGCTGAGAGTCTTAAGCTGTTATTATCAGTTTTTCCTTGTTAAATATGTAGGACATATGTGTATTTTCCAAATGAACTCTCCAAGACTTTTAATGGTAAATGTCTTGAAATAATTGGTATTATTTGGTAGTCCTCATGAAGGAAAGCTAAATTCTTCCACTGAACGATTATGATTTTGCTCACAATGTAAAGCAGGTAAAGTATGAGGATGGGTTTGAGGGAGGCTATTCTATTATCTCTTCTTAATACTCTAGGCTTTTTTCAGCGATTACGCTTGCATGCATTTTATTTAATGCAAAATAAATAATAACACCTCTCCTTCCTCATTGACTGTTTCTTTTTTTTTTTTTCCATCTTAGAAAGCTCTTGTTTCTGGTTGCCATGGTAATGTGCCACTCTGATATTTATTTAAGTGGAACACTTTCATCTGACTGACTTGAATATATATACTAGAAGGACCAGAAATAATAATTGACAACATAGCCTGCTAGCTGGAATAAAAGCCCCTGTTCTGTGGCCAAAGGAAAGTAGCTTTGATAAGAGAATTTGTCCTAATAAGAATAATGAAGAAGAACACTATCTCACTGTGAGGCTGATTTTATTTTGTCTTCCAATTGTGTCTTCATTATGTTTATTTTATCTTTTTTTTAGAGTAAGAAATCATGTTAGGAATAAATAGGCAACGTTTTAAACTGAAGTCATTTGTAGCAAAATTTGCTATTGGAATATAAGGGGACCTTTGAAGATGAAGAAGGTCAGAACTTTTTGAGAAAGCTCCCTTTCTCTAATAAGACAAGTGAAGCACAGGAAAGGCAGCATTTATAACGAGGCAGTGCCTGCATTGTACCTTAGTTTGTAACTATAGCCAACCCACTGGAATTGGTTTTGAGTTTGTGGCTGCAGCAAATACCATGAAATCTTTATTCAGAAAAAGCCAACATATTTCCAAAGGTTATACAACTTGAGGTTGACTGATGCACACAACTCTGGCATGTGGTGTCATACCTGGAATCTTTTTTGATAAACTTTAATTCATGAAAGTAATATCTCTCATTGTCCAACCACGTCTTACTCTTTAAAATTGTGAGACTTAAGTGTTAGTTGCTAGATTATGTTCATATCTGTACTTTAGTCCTCAGCTCTGCTGCTGCTAATTTCACCTTGGCAGAACACAGAGGTTAAAGAATGCCCCTTGGAACCAAATACACCAGATTCTCAAACTCCACCACTTATGTTTTGTGTGACCTTGGGCAAATGAATTCATGTCACTGACCATAGTGACTAACCTAATGGTCTTAACACTGAACTTGGCTAGACATAAAGTGAATGTGTCTTTCGTAAAATGTCCTTTCAGTTTTAATAACTATGGGGATCGTGATCTTGGGTTTTGGTTCATTGAAAATATGCACTTTGTTTTTAAAATTATCAGAGTTAAATTGTTTATCTAAACAAATCTGGAGTGGCCTAACAGTGAGTCAAGTTCATTTTACCATTGATACTAGCATAAATTTGAACAAGTCTTTTCGTTTTCCTAAGCCACAATTGTACTGACCAAATAAAAAAGTTACCTCTCTAAATTCTGTGACTTTTCCTGTACTATTCTTGGTGGCAGAATAACACATGGGTTTTCCTTGTTTAAGAATAATAATCAGCTCATCCTTTGAGAGCTGGAGAGAACTGGGTTGAAGGATTGTTGGAGGACCTGGCCATCTGGTGGTGTGCATGCTGCCCTAGCTATCTGGGAGTTCACCTATTTTCTGGTTCATGAAATTTTGTTTTAACAACCACTAAAACATTTGTCATTCAAAACAAACATTTAAAAATGAGATTTGGTGTTGGGATGGGGAACATTCCTCCAGCCATTCTTGGTCTGGTGCCAGAAACAGCTGTAATTGTCTATAAATCACATTTGAGTTTGATGGAAGTGAGTGATTCACAATCATCTCCTCTCCTCAGACCTTTAATTACATCAGCATTCTTTCCATCTCTAGTCTTCAAAAAAGGTCGTTTCTGTTCATTGTTTTTAACTATGTATTTCACATGTCTGTGTTTCCTTTAAATATGAGAAAACAAAGCATTAAAAGCTTTACACTCTGGATGGCTGGAAGCTACTTTGTTTTCTGATTTTAATATCCTTAGTCTGAGAACATTCTTTACTCTTTTTCCCTTCTTTCTTTGCTAATTTACTTTTCAGACACATAAAGGATTTACACAGCAATTTTTCCCTTCATCTCTTTTGCTCCCACCTTCCTCAGAGAAGATAAGAGTATCTCAAGCGCACATCCACTGTAATTATATTCTCCAGAGATACTAATCAAATATTTTAAGATTTTAATGTGATAAAAGAGTAGCAGAACAATATGCAAAGAAGAAAAGCACCACAGAGAGTTAGGAATTGACTGATCTGCAGGTGTTAACTGAAGCTGGCGAGAGAATACATGCACCTTCTTTTATGCAGTACCTGGTGTTCTGAAAAGTTGCATATAAATTATATCTTTAAAAATTGATTTAGACCTTCAGTTCACTGGAATAGCATTAGAAATCTGATTGCACACTTTCTGTGCAACCTACGGCTAAAGCAGTTACTGTGGGCCCTGTTTTCTTCCTCCTGTTTCTGAAAATACACTTGATTATAAAAGTTAAATGACAATCACTGAACAAGTCCTAAGAAAAATAACATCCCAACTTTATATCTTCTCATTAAAAGTAAATACAGTCTAGATCAGTAGCTTTCAAGTGATTTTGATCATGACCTACAATAAAAACTACATTCTACTTAGTGTCCAGATACACACACACATATTCATCCTCACATATAGGTTATATCTATATTTAAGTTTTCCAAAGCAATGTTTACCTTTCTGTACATGATTATGCTATTTTCCCCTTCTGTTCTGTTTTCTAAAATTATTGAAACACACTAAACTTAAAACCTACTAATATGTCACAATACATGGTTTGAAAAACACAGCTATACAGAGGAGGTCAAGAAAAGGCAAGGAGTAACTATAGAAATTACAGAGAATGAGATTTGGAACACTAAACTTCAAACTAAGCAAGTCATTCACATAAATATAGAAAAGCAAGGAGATTTTCTGATCAGAAATAAGAGAAAAGAGGATATAAGTTTGCCTGAGAAATCTCTTTAGATACATTAAGTTAGTGTTTGGTCCATAGTCTGCATGTGAGCATTTGGTGAAAGATTGCATCTGCGGGTTGTGCATGTTCTGGCCTTTCACCTGAAGCCTGGGGGGGCTCTGTAATGTCTTAAGGCAGTGTACAGTAACCACATGAATTTTCTCAGTGCTTAGTCTTCCAAAGTGTAGCTAGAAGAGAACAAAAAAAGCAAGCCCAGCTGTTGATAAAAACCAAGAGAAAGGAACTGATATAATTAGCTGGAATTCCTGAAGTTATGACAAGAAGTCAATCAGGACCTACAGTGTAAGGCGGGTGAAGAAGTAGAGCCTTCAGTTTTAGCATTCGTATAAACAAGTTAACCAGATCTTCTTGAAATAATAGGCAAGGGCTGGACATAAAAACAAGGGAGCTTAGCTCTAGCTCTAGCACTGACACCAATTTGCTGAGTTACCCTAGGGTAGGTCACTGCACTCCTCTAGTCCTTACATTCCTCATCTGTTTGACTCTTAAGCTCTTATCCAGTGTAGCCCTTATGTGATCTTAAAATCTGAGATACATATTCAAGTATAGAGCAAAACAGACTGGACCATTTTCAGGAAAATCAAAGATCGGAAACACAAGACAGGCTTGGAACCTAGAGACTCTTATAGGAAAAAATACAGACCCCAAGGGTCTAAGTAGAAGGGGGTCAAAAATACAGACAGAAATTTTGAACCAAGAGCAAGGAAACTAGATTTAAACCGACACTGTTACTAAACCACCCCTTCTGAGAATGGCACTTTTTAGTAATACTTGCTCAGGACCAGAGTCCGTCTTAGGGAGAGGATGAGACCAACCCAATAGAGAACTGCATATGGGGTGCGCCTGTAAGTGAAGGAACAGCAGGAATAAAATTACTGTTGTTACTGCCTAAACTGGCCCAAAGAAGGCAAGATATTATCTCTTAATGACATGGCCAGTTTTCCTCAAAAACTTTGAACTACCAAGTTTTAAACAACAACCTGTGACCAGGTTCTTTTAAAAAGCATTCTTTTATGGGATATTGCAAAATTTACTGATTAAATTACAAATGTAGATTTTTGTAACTTTATAGGCCTGCTTAAAGTGTATGTAATTTGAACTATCTATAATGGAAACTGATTAAACCAACAATATGATAGAGGAGTTTATTCTTTTATTTGTTTATTCAAGAAACATTGAGTATATGTGAATTTCTGGGGCATTATGTTAGACTTGAGGTTAGAAAGATTAATCATATTGAGCCTCTGTCTTCAAGGATTTCATAGACTAGTAGGGAAGATAGATGTATAAATAGATAAATTGCAATACAATGTGATAAGTGCTTTAATAGAGATAAGAAATGATTAATATAAATGAAAAGCAAATTAAGCACATTAAGCTCTTCTCAAAAGAGGGAAAATTTGTTCATGTAAAATATTATTATTAAACTGTATTATTCTTCAATTCCCTAAATGATATGTGAAGATAATGTCTTGCTCTTTTCTTTTCTAGCCCCATTAGGTTTCATTTTTATTCCACAGGAGTGGGTGTGCACATGCAGGCACACGCACAGGTAGCCTTTGTTCTGTCATCTTGCCTCTAATTCCCATAAAAGTGTCAACAATTTTTATGATTAATATAAGAACTATGAGAAGCAAATCATAGGAGAGCAAAATTTTCTTTTTCCCCCCAACAACCCAGCCCTCTTTTGAGCAATTAGAAGATATTAATGGGAATACAGATGTGGAAGTGAGATAGGAGAGTTCCCTGGACCCCTTCATGGGACTTGCAACAGGGATGTGGCCAAGTTGCTCCTTGACTGGGCCTTGTGCTCAAACCTGTTGGGGAGGAAGCACACAGGCAAGCGGGTGCCCTGGCCCAGGGCAGTGCATTTCAGCTCCAGCCCCAAAGTAGCATCTAAGGGTGTGTTACAATTAATGCTCCTTCAGCAGTTGCTGCCAGCGGATGGCTAAGTGTTAACCAGCTCAGTGAAGAGTCCGAGTGACAGCCTTTTATGCCCTGCCCATTTGGTGCCCAGGTCCTTGTCTGGTGTCCAGGAAGAATCAGGTCACATGGACTGCAAGGATGGTGAATGCAGAGGTTTTTTGCGGGATAGAGATGGCTCTCAGTGAGCTGGGGAGCTGGAAGGGGATGGAGAGGGAAGACAATCTTCCCCTGGAGTTTGGCTTTCCCTGGACGAACTTCTTTCCCACCATCCAGCTGCCTCTTCGACATTCAGACACTTTTCTCTCCTTCTCTGCCATGCTGCTCTGCTCCCCTGCCACTGGATTTTGGGGGTTTTATGGGTACAGGATAGGGGCATGGCAGGCCAGGGTGAATTTGGAAAAAGCAACATTCAGGCAGGAGAACAAGGATGGGAAGTTCTTATTTAGGGCTGTAGGCTCAGGCTTGTGAGTGGGGCCTCTACCAGGAACCACCTCTTCCACCTAGTATTTCCCTGCCCCCTGTCAGTATCAGAAGGAATGAAAGAAAGAATATTAATACAATGGTAGCTAATATTTATTGAGTCTTTACTATGTGCTAAATACTGCTTTAAGTCCTTTCCATGTTTTAATTCCTTAACAACTTGTGAAGTAAATCTATTATTATTTCCTCTTATTGATTAGAAAGCCGAGGTACACACAGAGGTTAATTAACTTTCCCAAGGTCACAAAACCAGGAAATTCAGAGCCACAAATTGAACCCAAGCTGCCAGACTCTGGAGTCTATAATTTGACAACTTCACTTAGCCAAGTGTAAAAATGTTCCTTCTCATATTTTTTTTAGAAAATTCTGAAGTGATGTTCTTATTAAATATGTATTAATAGAGTGGGATACAGCTAGCAGGAGAAGGAAATGAAAGAAAAGGTACCCCGTAACATCTGGCTTCCTCCTCTGTAGTTTCTGTTAGTTGCCTTATCTTGAGGGTAGCATAAATCATGACTAAATAATTTTTAAGAACATTAAATTGCTGCTGGATATCTATGCTTTGTTGTTATTTTGTTTTGGGATTTTGTTTTTTTTTTAGAAATCTGCCTACCATCCCATGCCAAGCATAAAAGGAAAAAGCTTTGTACTTTTATATTCTGTGAGAAAAATACAATTAATTGAAACCTTCTAGTCACCTTAAGAAAGATTATCATATGCTTAGTTATATTTTATTCTGTTCAGGTTCATTTTCTCCGTAATCACAAATATTAAACCGTTGCATTGTCCCTTCTTTATGTAAGAGGAAAACTGAGGCACCGGGCAGTTAGCCTCCCATCCTATGGAGGTTCTTGTCAATTTGAAGTGAAAGGAGAGTGAAATAGATGGATCCTGACTAATACCTGATTGCTCTAGTTTAAGAAACACTTCTTACCTTTAGCTTGCAATAAAGGAATTCGGAATTTGGAGTTAACTGATACATATGCACCCATCTGAGATCCTTTTGCATGCACCTCTATCATGTTACTGCATTTTTCTCATAAATATACAGCTCTCTCTGCCTGGGTTCTTCTGCTCTTGGCCTCTTATCCAGATGTTAGGATACTTGTGCCCTGACTCCCAGGAATTGATGTTTTCTTGGTCATTAGTTTCTAGCAGCTGCCTGAAAACCATGATGCCACTGTGAGCTATGATGTGACCCTGACAGGTATTGTATTTTAGCACCGAAAATGCCTTAGAAATCATCCAGTCACTTCTCCCTCTGTTTGATCAAGGGAAAAGCTGAAGTTGGAGAATATGCCTCCTCAAATGGATCTCTTTACCTAGTTCTCCCCAAGTGCTAATAGTAATTACAGGAAATCTACAGGCAGACCATTAGGAGGTGTCTTGGGTACCCCTTTTCCCCTTGTATCTTTTTCTAATACCAAATGTCATGAGGATGTTTCCTACCTTGAAAGTCCTGTTAATGATAACATCCTGCTAGCTCATGGCAATTGCAAGAATTTTAGAACACCTAGAACCAGGAAAACAAGAGCAAAGTCAAGACAGGCAAATGTTTGTTTGTGTGTGTGTGTGAGTGTGTGTGTTTATCTTTCAAACATAAATATGTTTATGTACACGTAAATATGTGTATAGTATTATATACAGCACATAAATGTAGTTTATACATACATATGAAAAGATACTATACAAATATTATATGTACCCTCTTAGTTAAGAATCAAGTGTTTGGGTATATATACAGAACAGGACCAAATAAGCAGGGTTGGTATTCCTAGGCTAAATAATTGCTGAAGCTAACAGACAGCTGTTGGTAACTACTCTCCCAGCTGTAGCAGCCATAAAACACACAGTGCATCATTGCATTAACCTTTGCACTTCAAGCAAATAAATTATAGCTTAGACTTCTCAGACAGTCCATTATGCCTGTGTACTAACGAGTTACTCATTCTGCCTCAACTTCTAGATCCATGGATCCAGCTCTAATGTCCAGTCAGCAAAGGGGTTCATTCTAGCTCCTATCTCCTTTAAACTGGTGGCTTCAAAACAACAGGAATGTTTATCAAAGTAAATTCCAATTATAGTTGCAAAGCACTTCCTAGAAACTGTCTTTTCACCAATTTAAGCCTAGCATATATTTGACAATGTTGCTAGCAGGCTACACTGTAGTTACATCATTGTGCATGGTATCATTGGGTAAGCCTAATTTTAATAAACGTCACAAATTAGCTAAGAATAATTGTTCCATTCCTTGACTACCCTTATTATCTGCAAAGATTTTGTCTATTTTAGAGCTGAATTTCAACTAAAGGAATAAAAAAGCCTAATGGTAAATATTAGATGTTTATATAAATATGTCACTTACCAATTTACTTGGGTTTAATATGATTCTGGTTTGCTTATGTTTTACACAAATTTAGCAGATGTTAATGGTTTAGATTCCATTTCCCAGCCACACATGAGTTGCTGTTAAACAAATGAAGTTTATTTAAACAGTCTCAATTGTTTATATCCAAAAAGGTTCATCCTAACTAATTCAACAGTGTAATTTACAAGACAATAGATTATTCTCTACAAATAAGGGATTGCTGTATGCTGAGTTGGCACAAGACTCACAACATCCTAACCATGTCACCTGGAGTATAGATCCATTCTGAATGTACTTATTGCTACCACAGTCAACCATCATGTTACCTAGGCAACTTGGGATGCTCTGCTTCCAAAAAAAACCCAGAACACTTTAAAAGGAAAATGAGACAGGTTAAAAATTAGTCTAGAGACTCTTTTTTATCTGAATAGCCATATCTTTGAGATCTTCTTAAAAAGCAGCCTGTTGTTAGCTGATGTGACCAGGTTATTGAGTACTGAGTCTGTATTTCTACAGGGATGTGTATGTGTCTAGATTTGGATTTGTAAAAGTAATCATTCAGACACTATGATTTGTTTATAATTTTGATCTTCCCTGGTTGTTTAAAACTCAATTTTTTTCAACTTAGTGAAAGCCAAATATAGTTATGTAAAATACATTTTTCTTCAGTTCTGAGACTTATTTACTGCAAACTTTTCAAGAAAAAGTTAATTTAGTTTTGGAAGGAATGCTTTCTCTAATGAGGTTTGTATGCATTACACAGGAAGATTCCAGGGAAAACGAAAAATTTGAAAGCAAAAGAAAATCTTTTACGTTTGTTTTGTTTTGTTTATACATTTTTAAAATGCCTGTTTAATAGAAAAAAGGTTTGTAGATGCTTTTTATTACAAAACACTCTCCTTTTGTAGAACTAAAAAGGTGACGAGGTACATTCAGCTGTGAGAGTTTTTCCTCTCGGTTGGAAGCTGTAAAACACATTATAATCACGTTGCTGCATCTAGCTGTTTTCTATGGAGAACAGGTGTCGCAAAGGGTCAAAAAGTGAAGCAAGGGCTTCCCTTTCTTCCATCCTTAAATCTGGGCACAGAATTTCCACTAAAAATTTAGAAATCGTTAAAAAAGAATGTTGAAATCTCAGGCAAAATACATTACTGGTGTTTTTTGAGGCTATGTTCAAGTTTGACAACTAGGCCTTTTCTGTGTAAGCTTCCCTCATCTCGGCTCTCTTTTTCTGTTTACTTCTTAACACTATTTGGCGGAAGACTGACTTCTTCAGTGATACAGTCCCAATCATCTTTCCCTCTACCCCAGGCAGAGACAGGCACTTCCTCCCCTGAGCTCCCAAGATACCTTTTCCCTCCCCTGCTATATCACTTCACCATTTGTGTTGTTGTCTGATTTCATGCTCATCTGTCTCTCCAGACTTGGCGCATATTGAGGAATGGTTTTTTTGTCTTTGTATCCACATGCTTGTAGTGATATATAACAGGCTCTCAAATTGAGACTTCCAATATGTGTTTGATGAATACATGAAAAAAGTTAATATTTTCGTATGTTAGGATTACTTTGAATTCTAATTCTGTCATCCATTCAGTTTGGTGTTACCTACAAATTTCAAAAGCATTCTTTGTTTACGTTCAACCCACTGATATGTATAGACTCAGACATGGACATAGATTTTATGTATAATACGGAGAGACATAGATGTTCTATGGCACATCTTGGAAAGCATACCTTCAATGTATATTTCATCACTGAGCAATGTAATTTCTTAGTGGGAGAAAGGTGTTAAATGTTTCGACTAATTTGACATTTATGAGTTTATGAATGACAGTGAACTAGTATCCAGGCTACAATCTCTTCATATTTCCTGTACACTTTATCATATGCCTCAGTGAAATAAAGACAATATCTAAAGACTTTAGATTTGCTGCTTTAGGGAAAATGAAAACAAGTTTAATTCCATAACTAGAAATAAATTGTTCATAAACTCACATAACCAATCTATCTTCCAGTTCATTTCTGAATTTTGCTAAAAATCATCAACTTCACTGATCCATAATTTTTCCCATTTCTTAAAATTGGGATTTTTGTCTCACTTTAATCTCTAAGATTTAGTGTCCATTCTTCTCCATTCATGCAATAAAGTCTTTCTGGACCTGGAAATTTGAAGACATTTAAATTGCACAGATAATAATTTATTACCAACTCATCTGCCAGAATTTTAATTTGTTTGTACAATGTTTATTCTACCCTTTCTACTGGGAAGATTTAGTTGCTAGAGAAAATGGATGAAACTCAGGAGTTAGAAATCTTGGCTTCCTTTTTTCTTTTGTTGCTGGGTCACTATCTTCACTAAGCCACAAGATTTTCTGAATAAACCTTAAAAATATAAGCACTATTTCTTATTGATTTCAGGATATTTTATAAACCTGAAGCTTATTCTTGCCTTAAGCCTTCTTGACACTATGTTTACATGTTCACAGAACATGTGATATCTGTCTTTATGTCCTTCTTTCATCTCTTATTGCATTACTTTAAAAATATGATCAAGAGAGCTTTGTGTGCAATTGTATTAATCATATTCTTTTCTGGAAATAATCAAAGTTCATTTCTACAATTTCTCGTCTTCTTTAGCTCCAATTATTTTAAACAATTGTTGTTTTGGTTGAATGGGTTACTCTTATGCTACGTATTCTATACAAAATTTTTTTGGGGAACTTTATTTACCTCTAATATAAACATGGGGGCATCTATTCAGGATGCTCTTTTGTTAGGTTCCTCGATTTTTTATGAATGTTAGTGTTTCTCTCAACCGTCCTTCTTGTTACATCCGATATAACCTCATATATATGTAGGAACAGAAGAAAGCTTCCCCCTCCAGTACTTTTAATTGAATGTAAGTTCAAACTCATTGTCCCTGGATAGTTTTAAACGTTCAACAGAGAGAAACAATCATTTCACCATGGATCAAACTACAAAATATTTCTGCAACTGAATTTTATTTTGATATAATATCAGGTCCTAGAAGGGACATCGCAAGACAAGAAGCATTCTTATAAAATTGATCGTTTCACTTATTATTTGTACATACATTGTAGACATTGTTGTCATAGTTCTCTGTCCCTACTATAAGTGACGTTTGTATTTATCTGGATGAGTTATGATTTTCCCATAAGTCTCGTAACTAATTCTGTTTTCCTCTTAAAATTAAAATAAAAATTTGTGACTTCACTTAAAAAGTGCATTGTATAGGAATTCATGCCATGCATTTTGGTATTAACTTCGTCTGGGCTTATAGTCACCCTTATTTGCTATGTCTATATCTTTGCAAGTCACCAAAAATTGTTTTTGTAATGAGGTAAATTCTAAAATAAGTGAAAAAAATGAAATAAATAAAATTGCTTTGCATTCTTTTCTTCTTCAATTACAAAATCACAATGACACTTTCTCCCGAAATTTCCATCTTTTTCCAGCCTAATTCAGTTTCTTGTTGATCACAATAAAACTATCATAAATAGTTTTTGTGAATTCAATGAGCAGATCAAATATTCTCATGTCTGTTGTAAGAAGTATCTCATTGGTTGATTGACTGATTGATTGATGGAGTCTCTTTTGCCCAGGCTGGAGGTCAGTGGTGTGATCTCAGCTCACTGAAACCTCTACCTCCCCAGTTCAAGTGATTCTCCTGCCTCAGCCTCCCAAGTAGCTAGGATTACAGACATGCACCACCATGTCTGGTTAAGTTTTGTATTTTTAGTAGAGCTGAGATTTCTTCATACTGGCCAATCTTGTCTCAGAACTCCTGACCTCAGGTGATCTGCCCCTGTTGGCCTCCCAAAGTGCTGGGATTATAGGCATGAGCCACTGCACTCTGCCTAAGCCACTGCACCCGGCCTAAGAACTACCTTATCAACCCATAAAGATTCCCAAAAGGCATTAAGATCAAATGCATTACAGCATTTCCGACGCTTGTTCTTCCTCTGTCTTCATCAGCTCCTCTAAAGAATTTATCTGATATTCCACTTTTGGTACAATGAGATTTTCCACAGAAGTACAGGTAATTGCAATTTTTCATCGTTGTTCTATTTCACCTTTGTGGTAGTCCTATAATCTCTGTCAGGAAAACATCTCTTATATACTCATATCTGTAGTATTCCTATAACAATTTTGCTTCTGTTTGTTTTGCTTTCATATATTTCCTTCTACTAATTATGTCATGTGGGTTAATTATAAACCTAGAAAGAAATAAAATGTATTTATGTTAAATACACATTTTTTGTGAGTTTTTTGAATGTTGACTTTGGAGACAAGTCTAAAAATTATATACACAGAGCATATTCTATGAGGCATGGTAAATGAGCACAACATTTAAATTGGCTTTTTCAATAGACCAATGGCTTGTCCATTTTATAATCAGATATTAGACTTAGCTGATCTAATTTACTTCATTAAAATTAGGCAATTACTTTTTTTCTGTATGGTCTAAACTCTTTATTTTCTCTTTTAGAGGAATTCAGTAGCAACATTTGATCTTGGTGACTTGTACTAGGTACAATTTCTAGTCCCATTCACTTTCTGCTTCAAAGCAGTCCCAGTTCAGCACTTCCTTAAGGATCCTCCAACTTCCTTGAGTTTGAGCAGGAAGAAAATAAAGGAGCTAGGGAGAAGAACAGAAAGAGAAAAGGGAGAAATCAAAGAAGCATGGCTTCTGACACTTGAATAATGTGATGTCCTTGCCTGTTCATAAAGCAACTTGGAAGACAGTTCCCAAAAGGAAGCCCCAAAATGCTTTGTGCTCTGTGGAAACATTGTTGGGCCACCCAAGGAGACTAAGGAACAGCAATCATTTGGGAGAAAGCGACTTCATAAACATATAATTTAATGTACATGAGTATAAAATGCATCTGTGTCATTACTTTTATAGTCATCTCACAGTCAAACTTTTAAAACTTGGCTGGAAAAGGATAAAGCCACGCTTTACTAATTGCCACTTCTGTTGTAAAGCAACAGGCAAAATGTGTGGCTGAAATGGGAAGGCCTTTGATTTTGGGGTTTCAAGATCCAACTTAGTACTGGTTCCTTTGAGTTTGGACATTCAACCTAAACCTTTCAGGCTTTTTGACATTGTGCAGTAACAGTCTTATGAGAAATCAAAGAATAAAAAATTCAGTGCAAGTGAAGGTTCGCTCATGCATTTTAAAGGCAAGTTTGACTTGAATATATTAGGGTGCAAGGTGAAGCTGCTAGTGCGATAAGATGGCTACTCAGGAAATAAAAAAAGAGACACTCTGTTTCCAAATTAAGGAGGAAAACAACCACTTGACCTCTGATATCTAAACCTACTGCAGGGAAATTTATAGTGGGGGAAAAAAAAAAAACAAAATATAAATCTAAATTATTTGATCTAAATGACACAAGTGATCCAAATTCTCCTCAAAAATAATTTTTGCAATATCTTCAGAAATGTTTTCCTAGATGTTATTAATTTAATAGAGATGGTTTCTTTATTTCTTAATTTGTTGATATAAAAATAATGCAGAAATCGTAAGAACAATTAGAAGTTAATGCCTGTGTATCTCCTGTATCTTTTAACTATATTAGTTTGATTTATTAAAGTGCTGACCTGTACAATTTAATGTGAACAACTTTATGGAATCTTTATTGAACTTTTCTAAAATAGGCATTTTGGTGTAGCACATGCATTACAAAGAAAGCCTGTCAGATCAGTCCTGAAATTTTTCCCATCAGATCTCACTAATTTGTCTTGCCTATGGAAGGTTTCAACTTTGTTGTTGAGATACAGTTTCTAGGATGCCTATCATTGCTGTTTAAAGAAATTATGTTCTATCTATTGCATTCACTGTAGTTAATAAAGCATGATTGGATCCGTTGTGATGAAGAGCATATAAATAATGCAATATATTATTAAATTCTACATCTCATGTTGGTATAAGGTCAAAGTTGAAAAATCAAGCACTCAGAAGCCCCCAAAACTCTAGCATTATAAGCTCTGAGAGAAAATGCACTATGCATTTAAAAAATAAATGCTATATATTATGATAAGCCTTTACCAGGAAAGGAAAAGAGTATGTAAAATATGAGTTTATACATATAAGAGTCTACAAAATAGGGAATCACCATATTAATAGCTTTGAAAAAAGTGTTTAGGTATGCTAAATGCTCAGTTTTAATGCTGCTCAAATCCACTATTCGCTGTCTTTATTATTCCTCTTAGATTAAGTCAGTGTGCAATTGCAAAGGAAATGTAAAAAGGAAAGCATACAAGGTCACATAATAGAAAACACATTTTATTGTATCCTCCCCCAAATTAATTCAGGACATATTTTTCACCAGCCATCATGATTTGAGGACAGTCTTCAATTAATAGCAATCATCACGCTATATAACATATATATATATATATATAACATATATATATAACATATATATAACATATACACACACACACACACACACACACACACATACATACATATATAAAACAGATTTTCTTGCTTTAGTCCTTAAATGTGTTGAGCTCTCTGAGAGAAGAGCCTATCTGTCTCTATATCCCAATACCTCATCTTAACAACTAATCAGTCCTTGGCACAAACCAGCAGTGAGCACACAGTTTTTAGATTCAGTAACAAATAGATCACTGTATGGAAAAAGGGTGAAAGTTTGGACTTTATAAGATGTGGTGCCCTGGGCAGTACTCTAAATTTAAAACACTTGTAGATGATGTGGAATTTTCAGATGCTAAAAATATTCGCCTCTAGTTATTAAATATAATTTAATAAAAAGTACATTTTCATCATCTTTTTCTGTGAAAAAAATGCCTTCCCATCAAATGGACAGTTCTTAATATCCTGATTTTTAGGGGAAGCCTTCCATCCTGACCATGGTAATTAGTGTGGATTTTGTGCATCTTCACTCTGTAAGTTGGAGAGGGATGAGCAGTGCATGATGCGCTCAGGTGCTGTTGCACCACGTTTTGTTTTGTTTCCAGTGCAAGTATGGTCAGTGCTTTTGGTTCTGTTTATACAAAATTCCATGAGGAAGCACAGTCTTTCATGGGTCTCTTGACTCTGGCAGCATTTTCAGCCATTGCCTTCAGTGAATAATGCACTCATAGGTTTCCGGGTTGTTAATGATAGCTTGGAGCCCATAATCTTGTAGTGTGGATTATTTCCCCCAAAACATATTGCCTTACATTTGCTCTTGCTGAATGGAGCTCATATGCTGATACGCCACTTTCATGCCCACTTACCTGGACTCATAGGAGTCTTCCTGAATACTAACCCTGTTGCCTCAGCATTTTCTCACCCAATAGGGCTTATCATGTGAGAATGTAGAGATTTCACTGCACATAAGCCCTTTTGCTTTTTTTTTTATTAAATGCCATAAGTAATACTGGTTTCAGCATAGATACTTTGAATGGCGGAGACAGGGGTGATAGAAAGGATGTGTGACTCCATTTTGAGTCTTCTAGATTCAGAGGATGCAATTTTTTTTCTTGTCCTCCCCGTCTGTCAGAAGCAACAAGCATTCACTTCTTCAGGTGCTTTTACATCTGTGGGCTCTAGGAGGCTTACACTCACATTAGCCCATTTCTGTCAGAACAGATACATGCCTCTGATTGCAGGGGCCTGTAACTGGCTCATCTTTTTGACTGGATTCTGAACTCTTTGCTTAAAGTGTGATATTAAGAAAAGAGACCTTACTGCAAAGTCAAATAGTTACGTAAATCCCGACTGTCACTATCTGAACACAAGTGAGTAATTTGAGTTTCTTTCCTGATCTGCAAAGTGGATATTCTAATATCTATGCTGTAAGGTTGTAAGAAGAGACAATGAAAAAGCATATTGTGATCATTTTGTATCCTGGTCCTCAGGATATTTTATTTCCTTCTTTCCGTTATTTTAGCGGGACATCATTATATTCCCGCTTATTTTGATAGAGGCCTACTCTTCTTTATTCTGCCTGTCTGATCTCTTAGTCTCTGCATTCCTGATTCTTTCACTTATCAGATAATTCCTGTCTAGTGTAGCTAATCTCTCACTAAACAACTCCTTTATTCAGTGGTTTGTTTAAAGAAAGCACCCTCACGCACCGGTTTTAGAAATTCTTTGATTTGCAATAAATCACAGGCTTGCCCATTTTTTTTCCACAGCATACATATCAATTACTGGAGCATAATTTCCCCTTACATTATAAACAGCAAATATTGAGCAGAACAGCCCTGCCCAGTTGCAGGGACCTGGGGAATGCAACACAGCAAAGACCTTTGAAATGTTTCCTATGTAGAGATTTAAGAAATGTCTGGTTTGGGCTGTAGTGTTCCCTGTAATGGCCAGAGTTGGAAATAATTTGAAGGGAAAATTAATATTTTGGCAGAGGAGAGGAGTTATAAACCAAAGGTCTGAGCCAAAAAAAAAGTGTCTAGCGATCAGTGCGGAGATAGAGATGCTGCCAGGTACCAGTTGGAACGCAAAGTGAGATGAAGTGATAGGGTTAAATCTAGGGTATTAGGGGGATCACTTTTAGTGGTTGCATCACAGTTTTATAGTACAGAGGAAGTCATTGCTGTCAAAGGAGCAGCATAAACTAAGTCACAGCACTCAACATGTAGCCCTAGAATGTATACAGTATACTTGAGGAGGTTGGAAACTTGAAAAAATACAGAATGGTACATTATTGAACACCTGTGGATTCTTTGTACATTGGCTAAAATTCTCAAAAACAAAATTGTCTCAAGATAATAAACAAGTCTTAGTTTGGGTTCCTCCCAAATCAGTGGAAAAGCATTTGGATGCAAGCCAATGAAGGGTGCATTAAGAAAACTCTGAGAACTGTGAGCGATGTTGGCCCAGTCTCACTGGGTACTCTCTGAGATACTATGTAGAATATACCTCAGAATTTTCCTTCCAAGAGATAAGAAAATGAAGAAGTTATCCACAAACTCACATCTTCCCTGGGTTGAAGGTTACTTCTGGAGGCATTAGCTTCCCTGCACTGTCATTCTGCTCCATGTGCAAGAAGAGCATTCCTATGGCCAGGAGAGAGGCTGAGAACACAGGTGCTGGATGTCGGGAAATTGTTCGTGGAATCCGCTAATGGCTTGCAAGGTAGGCGAAGGAGCTATGTATGAGTGTGGCCATTAGTGTCTGCTATAAAGGGAAAGTATAATGGTTTTCATATAACCAGGAGGATACACCAAGGGATTATGTTCAAAGCCACATCAAAATATGATTTTGTCATACTTTGGTCACTCAGATCCAGGTCCTGTGGAGGAATTATGTTTGTGGATTTCTGTCTTCTCCACTGAGAAGGGGTGTTTTTGTTTTGCTTCATCTACCACCTAGCGCAGTGCTTTGCTGAAATGAAATGATCTCAATTAAATTCTAGTGAAAGTAGAAAGCAGCCGTTTCATAAGATCCCTTTTTCCTCAAAAACCAGAGCATTGGCTCGTGGCAACTGCTTCCTTATGTCTATTTTCGTAACACCTCCAATCCCAGTGGAGCTGAATACACTGAATTAGCAATTACCGTAGAGCGCATTTAGCAGACTTAGAAGCCTCTTTGCCCACCGTTGGAATGCAGCCACCAGGATGGAGCACAACAGCTGTTCAGCAGCTAGAGTAACACAACATAAAAATTTATGATGAATAACCCAACTGGCATGCGTCTCCCATATAACAGGTTGCATATTTGCAATCTCAGAGTCTCTTCTGCATCACTTTTCAACTTCTAGTATAGAGAAAGCAGGATAATATTTTTAAAGTAATTATTTTTAGGAGAAGGAATTCATTGCATCCTTCAATCTTGCCCACTAAAACAGAAGTGAAAGTGACAGGACACAGAAGGCCTACATCTTGATGATGAAACCGAATGCCCAAGGAAGCAAAAGCTTGTGTCTTTGGAAGAATGTACTCTGTGTTGTTTGTGGTGATAATGGTGATATTCCAGACATGTAGATAGTTTCTCAGAGTTTACAAAGCTCTTGGAAAATGCCACTAAACCTAAAAACATATCCATTTTATTGATTAGAATATAAAGATCCAAAGAAGGAAAACACTTAGCCCAGAAAAACAAAGTAGCAGCAAGGAGAGTACACCCTCCAGCCGCATTTGTTGTCTTTGTATCCTGTGCCCTTTCCACCACACCACTAGATGTAGCAAGGGTTTGTGGGGGACGCATTTGTTGTCCAAGTGAAGTATAACCCTACCACTTTCTTTTAAAGACTTACATGTGAAATAACTAATCCAAGATCACACAGCAGTAAGCAGAAGTGCCCAGCCTGGAGTAATGCTCTCCTGATGCCTGTTTCATGTTCTTTTGAGCCCATGGGACTCTAAATTTACATTACATTTTGTCATACTTTGGTCACTCAGATCCAGGTTCTATGGAGGAATTAGATTCAGGGATTTTGGTCTTCTCCACTGAGAAAAGGGGTGTTTTGTTTTGCTTCAATTTACATTGAATTGAGAGTCCCATGAGCTCAAAAGAACCTGAAACAGGCATCAGGAGACCATTACTCCAGGCTGGGCACTTCCGCTTACTGCTGTGTGATCTTGGATTAGCTATTTTTCATATAAGTCTTCAGGTTCCTCTCTTTAAAATTGCAAATTTTAATTGCTTGCTGATAACTTCTTATACTATTGTAATAAAAATCCTACAGGCTTATACTGTGTAAATTCTAAAGTGTCATACAAAAGGAAGGTGACCAGCATTTATTGAAGACTCCACAACACTCAGAGTTTTTTTGCACATTTTGTTTGTTTTTTTCTCACATTTTTAGGTGTATATCATCAATCTCTTTTTTTATTGCTGGGGAAGGGTGTTGCAGCTCAATGAGTTTCAGTTTCTTACCAGAGATCACATACCTTCTAAGTGGGAATGGAATCTCGACTCGGTTATGTCTGACTTCGAGCCCTGTCTTGATTCCAGTACATCTGAAGCAAGTGAATCTATACTAGCAGAGAGCACTATTGAAGGTAGAATACCTAAAATTGTTCAGAAAATCAAGGGCCCCACCTCTGACTAGCTTAGCCAGCTAGCTAAGGTTAGCCAGCTTAACCTTTGGGAAACACTAACAGAACGACTGCTTCTACCAGTTACTGGTCTTCACTCCTTCTTCGTCCTCATTCTCTTGTCCCAGTAGCAATGCGTTTTATCTCACTATCACTGTGGATGGAGTCCTTATTAGGCACTGGGGAAGAAATTGTTCTTGCCCACAAGGAAGAGGAGCAGCAAGCAAACAGATGAGTACAATACAATGTACTCACGCACCTCCAGGGAGGTAAACTCTGAAAAGTGCTGAGGGAGAACACCCAGAGACTCACAGAACAACTCTTCTCCCCACCAATGAAAAGAACCTGCTTGCTTTAATTTATAAATAGATGCAAGTGTATAAATGATAAGGTCTGAAACGATACCTTTCATTAGAAGTATTTCCAGAGTTTATATTGAGAACATTTAACAACCAAAGTGAATTGATACCAACCAATTAAAACAGATAGTTACAGCTCAGAGTCCTGGAGGTCCCCTGCTGTGTCAAAGGTTAATTTAGCTTCTGGAGCACAGTGAGATCCAGGAAGTCTCAGGGGAGTAGCTTTGGTGGCCAAAGCAGACGAATGAGGCATAGGTCCTAGGGAGCTCAAGACAGCAGTTACGGTCAGTTGATGCAGAAATATTTCAGTATTTCCACAATGAATAGATCCCTCTAGTACCTGTTGAATACCAGTTGTTATTTGCTTTTAGAGGCCACTTGGATATTTGCCTTAAGCCTTCCTGAGATTTGCCTTAAGCTTCCCTGTAATATCTCAGACAACTCCAGGCCACAGAAAGAGGTGTCCAGTAATCACTCTGTGAGTACAGCTGCCTGCTTTATGAGTGGGTAATATCACATACCCACAGACATTGAGAGATAACTTACAAGATTGTTCTATGTTAAGAATCGATCCAGGGAAAAGACTTGGAGTTTGTGGAACCTCTTTGTTTTACTTTAGAGAAATAATAACTGCAACAGGGTTAAAACTCTTTTGTGCTCTAGCTTTGACAAAATGCTTGCATATATACAATGCCATTTGCTATTCACTACAGTATTATGAACCAAACAAGGCTGCTATTATTATTGCCATTTTACAGATGAGGAAACAGAGGCACAGGAATGAAAATTGACAGACATACAGTAAGCAAATGACAAAACTCTGTGACTACTGAAGAGGTAAAATATGGCCACTGGTGTCTGAATACCTGGAGTTGAGATATGGCTTTGACTCTTTCATTGGCTGGATGACCTCAAACAAATTATATTTTAATCATAGTATTCTTGGTTTCCTCTTTTGTAAAAAAGGACAAAATCAGTATCTAATTCCTAGACTTGTCTTTAGGTTTAAATGAGGCAATGTTTTAAATGACATTGTGCTTGGCACATAGTAAGTACTTAATAAATAATTACTACTTTTACTAGAAAACCAGTCTTCTGACTCCTTACGGAATGTCTTCTCTGTTGTTACAACTTACTTTTACCATAATTTTCATCGAATAACACAGCCAAAAACTGAACCCCATTTTATGGAATCAAAACAAAACCTGAATTAATTTGAAATACCAGCTGTTGCTGGTGTATTCTTTTAGTATCAAGTGCTGTGTGATAATATTTATATATTTTAGTGCCAATGAAAAAAGACAAAGGAAAACAAATACATATGAGCAAATAAAAAGATTTCATGTTTTGTGCTCTACTACATGAATCTCTTCATTCTACAGTATACTAAAACTCGCCAGAGAATTTGAAGCTCCTTATCACAGTAGGATATTGGTTAATTTCACAGCCAACATAATAGGGCTAGTAAAGTTATAAGGAATGGCAGTGCACTTATCACATGGAGCAAGATTTATTTTCTCAAGTATTCTTTGTGCAATAAGCCCTTCTATCCAATTTTTGCATTGAGTTTTCCAAGCTGTCAGCTTGTGGACTTTAACTCTTCACCTGTTGTTTTAAGAGTAGTGGGTACATTGGACAAAAAGATTGGTTTCTCATAGTCTTCTGAACCTAATATGATTTTTATATATCTTTAGAAGGCACACATTTCACAGTCTGGAGTGAGGGGAGGGAATATTTCACTCCAAAGCCTTCTATGAGATGACTGAAAAAATTGCCAAAACAATTCAAGAATGGTTTGGATGACAGAGCATGGGTTAAAATAAAATTCTAATGTTTGATTTTATTTGAGGCATTCTCTTCTTTGTTCCTTGAATCAGTAAGCATTTTGTTTTTACTCTGAATTTTAAAATGCATACATTTCCCTGGATGCTGTGAATTCTTCCTGAATTTCTGAGACACAAAGCTGTTGGTCAGCTACTGAAAATTCACTAGCATCCTGAGTTCCGGCACTGCTCACTGGACGAGAACTGTTTTTGGTGATGTGACTAACTTCTCCATCTTGGTTTTCGGGAACTTTGCAAATCTGGATTTCCTGGCCTACCACAACCACACCTGTGACTCATTAGCTAAGTTTATTAATATCATAAGCCCAGATATACAACCTAATTGTTTCCCTGGTGTGCAAAAATACAGGGCTGCTACAAATCTCAGTAGGTGGCATTATGTGAAATTACTCTCTACAGTAGAAAATTTCTCTCTTAAGGGTTTCTGGATTTCCAAAAGTGTGGAATCCCCTCCACCTCTTTTTCAGGGGCAGGATGCATGAGCCAAGTGAAATTTTACGGAAGTATTGCTGTCTTTACCATTGTTAGATCTGGTCCTCACTCCTAAGGCAAGTGTTGATCTCTGAGGTTAGCTCCTTTCAAACTGCCAGTAGTCCTGAGAGAAAATCCCTGAGGCTGTCGCCCTCATTTTTGCCTCTGAGCCTTGGCTGTGTTACTCCCTTGTTGGAGTGTGCTTTGTTCTCCCTCTTTATTTAAATCCGAGGCATTCTTTTAAGCCCAGATCAAGCCCTACATTGATTATTGAGCCTTCCCTCCCTGATAAATTCCTTGCTTCTCCACTTTCTTCTTTGAACAATTAATGCATTCACCCATCCATTTTACAATAAAAGATTTAAGTGAACAGCTACTTTCTTAGTTCAGGCTGCTATAAGAGAATAGCACAGACTAGGTGGCTTAAACAATAAACGTGCATTTCTCACAGTTCTATAGACTGGAAGTCTGCCATCAGGTTGCCAGCATGGATGGGTCCTGGTAAATCATTCTGGTTTACAGATGATTGACTTCTCATTGTACTTTTATAGGGTGGAGAGAGAGAGTGCTGGTCTCTTCATATCTTCGTAAGAAGGACTCAAGAACTAATTTCCTCCCAAAAGACCTATCTCCAAATACCATCACACTGGAGGTTTAGCCTTCAGCTTAAGGTTAACATTTAGTCCATAGCATAACCAAAGGGTAGAATTCAAGATGGTTGAATTAATGATAGTAGTATTTATACTGCTGGGAAAGTTAATGTCAGGAAAATTTTTATTCAGACCAGACAAAAGGGATAAACAAATTTGCTTACAAAGGTACTTAAGAATTGTTTGAACAGTGGATCAGAAGTCCCATTCTAGAGAGGACTCAAGTATTAGATAGGTCATTTAAAGAATCCTAAGACCTTTGAGATGATAACACACTCTATACTATGGAGTATAGACTCATTAAAAATTGAGACCTTCCCTTATACTTTTTCTGTATGTTAAAAAGCCAAGCATGTTTTGGGGGGTGGTTACTTAATTCCAAATCGAATTTGTTTGTTTTACCAGTTCGTTTTCTCCTATGTCAAGAGATGCAGGGCAGCAAGGAAAAGACAGAGGGGAATATTGCGAGAGATGTCACATTAAACTTAGAGTATGTTAATTATCCTAAATTTATGACATTTTACTTCATGTGATACCTTTAATGACTTTTTATCAATAGAGAAACATAGTTTAGGCCTGGCACAGTGGCTCACGTCTGTAATCCCAGCACTTTGGGAGGTCCAGGCAGGTGGATCACCTGAGGTCGGGAGTTTGAGACCAGCCTGGCCAATAGGGAGAAACCCCATCTGTCCTAAAAATACAAAATTAGTCGGGCGTGGTGGCGCGCGCCTGTAATCCCAGCTACTTGGGAGGCTGAGGCAGGAGAATCACTTGAACCCTGGAGGCAGAGGTTGCAATGAGCCGAGATCGTACCATTGCACTCTAGTCTGGGCAATAAGAGCAAAACTCTGTCTCAGAAAAAAAGAGAAATATAGTTTAGGCCTTCTGATCAAAATGATGCCAGATCTGGACATAGGCAAAATTAAAAGTCTGAAAAATACATTCCTTCTGATAATTACTCAGAATAAATGGTTGTTCTTTATTTTGAAGTTGATAATAGTGCCTTTGCTGTTTTTCACTTTTTTAAGAATAAAGTGATCAAAATAATAAGACTCTGCCTTGCTATATATTTTGTTGTTTTTGTTGTTGTGCCAAAGAAGTTGTATCCTTTATCATTTAACCTTTACAACAGTCCGGTAAAGTAGCTATTGGTAAAAGTAATACTTTGTCAGTTTTCCAGAGGAGACTCATGCTCAGAGGTTGAGTGACTTGTTCAAGATCATGTAGCCATTAGTAAAATGTAATCCCAATCTCTTTACTCTTAAAACCTTAATGGCACCAGCAGCATAATGCAATTAGCATATTTATACACTGCAACTTTCAAGAGTTGATAAGTGAGTGTAATGTAGGCAAAAGAAATTTAAAATGCAAATATTTGAGTCTGTGATAAAAAATATCAGTTTCTGTAGTTAGTTAAATGCTACTTGAATGTGGGGCTGTACTTGTTTATGCATCTGAATGAAAGGGTTATTGCATATATTATCTTCAAGGACTAAGCTGAAAATGAAAAAAGATGTGCTAGTGTTCAAAAAAATCAGAGATAGAGGTATCTTATGTTTTGGACAGAAGAGATATTGTAAAGAAAGATGCAGGGACGGAAGCACTTGTGCCAAAAATGTCAGCATGTTGAAACTGAGTCGCTTTAAAAAATGAGTAGAGGGCATAAAAGACTAATTAAAGAACAAAGCAAGGTTATGTATTAGATTGAATGAATAGTAAATAAAAACATAGGGGTGTTTTCTCTGTAGACTCCAAAACAGAAGCTTGGAAGTCACTATCTCCCATTTTTGTATAGGGAATATGATGTACTCGACCAAGTACCAAGGTGGGGAAGTGCCTGCTGCTTAGTGCTTGACCACTCTTTGCCCTCTGCCACCCACACTATAATATGAAACAGACAGCAGTGCTCCCAAAAGCAGGTCTATAACCTCATTGATGCTTCTTAAGTGACCATAAAGAAGTTGACTGAGCATGAAATTTCATCATTAAAGTTTATGCTTTGAGTTGCGGGGAGGGGAGAAGAAACAAAAATCAAGATTAAATAAAAAAGGAGGAAGAAAAATTGATAACAGCTCATGTGAAAAGATGATGTGCTTCCTAAGAGACAGTTAATTCTTAGCAGGGAACCAAAGATACTTTCAATTCTAAATCCAGTGTGTGTTGCTGACTCTTACCCCTCCTATTATTCAGAAGAGAGGAGGAGGGAGAGTGCAAAGAAGTTCTGCTATTGATACCTGAGCATGACATAGCAGCTAGTGTTTTGCTGAGTTGAGGAAGGAATGTTGATAACCTTCTCAAAACATACAAAGAAAGGGGTTCTGTTGGAGAAACTCAAAGAAAAAAGTATCCGTTGAAAGGATAGTTTGTATTTATATTTTAGTGCAATTGTGTTGAATTGTTTTGGAAATTTACACACCGTCACTTGTCACTTGGGTGACAAGAAATGTGTTAATGTTCTGTAGTTGTTTTATTTCTCACAGTCTTCTACTTGCTAAGTAGACTGAAGTTAACGTGGAGTGGAGAGGACATTGTTTAACCATTAACAATGTACTAGTCTACCTCAGTCTATCTAGTGTATTTCCCGTATCTAGAGGTAAATAAATGCTGCTTTTCACATTTACCCCACCTTTTCCTGATACTGCTTAACATGGTGTCTGGCTCCAAGATGAGAGGTAGATGAGTTCAGAGAACTGCAGTAGATGAAAATCTGGGAATGAGGCCTGAAAGTCATTAATGGGGCTCATTTCAGCAGTGGGTGCTCATCTGTTCTGGGCTTCAGACTGATGACCACAGAGGTATTATAGTCCTGTGAAGCCTTTGGGGGTGATGTGCTGACAGTGACTACTGGACTCTTATTCTAGCCAGCTTCCTCTTTATTTCAACCTTGGACCTCTAAGAATGTATCCACTTTCTCAGCACTCCCATGCCAATTTAACAAAACCCACAGAAACATCTGGATCCCTTGCATGCCACATGCAAGAGTGCGGCGCCAAGAACTCAGCCTCAGAATTATCTCTTTAGCTCCTAACCTTTACCAGAGCTGCACTGCCCACCCTGACCTGGATCAGGATGTCCCAGGACAGCTCTTTGTTTCTAGGCAAATTAAGTGAAGGAAAGGGGCCAAAGCTCTACTGAGTCTAGTCTTCTCTGCAACCTTTCCAAGACATGAAAGTCAGAAGCCACTTCCATAGCCTGCCAACTTGCCCTTCTTCCACAGTGTAATGGCTCGAAGGGGCCATCTCTCCATTTTCTTTTCATCTCTGGAAGCAACTTCCCCCATTTTTGTCTTCTCATTTCCCAGGGACACTAAACCTCATGGTTTAGCTGTAATGGTAGATGGGGAGCAAGAAGAGAAATCTGCTTACCAATGAGAGAGTACATAATGAGAGAGATTTACAGATGACCGCATTCATACAAATCATTACATTTATACCCCATCATAGACTATAATGATATAAAATTCAAGACTTCCTTGGCACTACTGAAGTGCTTTGGTAGAATGGCCTATTTGGCAAAACATATAATCATGTTATAAGGAAATCTTTTGAAATGTCAAGCTGGTAAAATTCAGATGGCTTTATGTGAGGCAAAATATTATTTTGCTAAATAGAAGTTACTCTAAGACTCAAATACCAAAAAAGAGGGTTTTTAAAAAAAAAATGATGGCAGTGAATATTTAGTGTATGAGTCAAATTGTCACATGTCATCCCAGAGGGGGCATTTTCAGTAGCAGTTCACTCCTGCTGCCTTTCAGGCATCTCTCCACGCAGCAGAGAAACACCGCTGTAAGTAACTACCCTCTGCGACTTGAAAGCTTTACTTTTCTTAGGGTGGCCTCATTTTATTCAGCTCAGGAGAGGCTGCAAGATTTACCTAAGTTCTGTTTTGGGGAATCATTAAGAAGAAGTAGATAGTTTCTTTGACTGTTTAAACATTTTCCTGAAATAACTGACTAACGTAATACCAAGAAACTGATCTTAATGATTCAACTGCTAGATATCCCTTAAGTTTGAGAAAGACTTTATAAGAATAGAAAAAAAAAAAAAAGACTTCTTGTCTACTGAGGCTCATATCAAAGATGTACTGCTGATCTTCAATTTCTATTTCAATTTTATTTTAGCAGGTTGTTTGATTTCAGGATTTCTTTATATTCTGCTCCTTAAAAATTAAGCTAAAATTAATACAAATAATTTCAATGATCAGTTCCTCTTCTTTACCCTAAATGTCTAACCATTGTGTGTTGTATGTTCACAAATGAGTCACATGTACATATTCATTATTTGGATATGGTCTCTCAATGATTATATTTTCACTTGTTCATTTGACAGGATACATTAGTAAGAATTTATGGTAATAGAGATAGGATTCTTTGGTGTATTCACTATGTGATGTTTAACAAAAAGAAAAATCATGTTTCAAGAGCTCATTTTTCACCATAATCTGAGTAAATATGTCCTTGAAATACTTTCCCTTCAAACTTTCTCTATTTTCATTTGGGCAATACTCCCCTAAGACTGTACATGCCACTATCATTAAAACAGTGCTTTTTTATATATTGTTGTAAACCCAAAGTGAAAACATGTAAACATGTCCAACATAGTACACACTGTGTTTCCATACTGGCATGCTGGCCAGGAGAGAATCAGAAATGCTTTCTGTCTGCCTTAGGTTTTTAATTGCAAAAATCCCTTAATGGGCTTACATTGTTTATCCCATGATTCTATAAACTCCTGTATTCATTTTACATTCTGCTGGTCTCCTCCTCATGCGTTTCAAAATCAGGACAAACAGCCAGTCAAGGAAAGAAAATCTTTACAAAGTACTGTTCTAATGCAGCTGCCTCCTACTCTTCTTCAGCCTAATATTTATTAGCTTCTTGGTTTTGTAATGAATTGATAAGAGTTTATAAAGATTAAAAATTCTCACAAGAGTCATCATCTGCCAAAGCAAATTCCACTGGCTTTGTAGGTGAAATGTGGTAATAAATGGAAGACAGATGAAAGGAGTGAAACAACGATACCTATACGATCCAAAAGTAAAAAGAAAAAAAAAAGTGGTGTTTAATTCCTTCAATGTCTTGAGAATCCATCACTCAGACCTTTAGCAGAAATCTAATTCTCCAGTTTCTGGACAAAGTTAATTAATTTGCAAATGTATTTCGTCTTCCAAGTGACAGCCTTGTCTACTCTAGGCAGTGAGGAAAGAGGAGGCTGAAACTGGAGCATGAAACGCTGGCGGGCTCACATGGCACGACTAACCCTGGAGAATCGAGGTGACACCAGCTCATTACGTCTTCTCTAAATGAGCTTCTCGTGAAAGGGAAATATTTTGATTAAGGTAGTGAGGGGGGCACTTGGCAATGCTCTCCATGTGCTTCTTCTAATTGCTCTACTCTACACTTGTTTCTTCAAAGGAAGGGTGCCTGCAGGGAAAGGAGCCCTCCTGGCTTTTGTCATCAGCCCCAAGATGGAGTGGAGAGATGTTTGCTTTTGCTTCCTGATTCCTGCAGGCGCTGTTTTTCTTGCCTTAATCTCCAGTGCTTTCATTCGTTCCACTCAAACTGAGTGAGAGTCTCGAATATCTTTGTTTGAGTTCCTTTTATATTTTTATTTTAAGTTTTGGTATACATGTGCTGAATGTACAGGTTTGTTACATAGGTGTACATTTGTCATGGTGGTTTGCTGCACCTGTCAACCTGTCATCTAGGTTTTAAGCCCTGCATGCGTTAGGTATTTGTCCTAATGCTCTCCCTCCTGTTTCACCCCACCCCCAAATAGGCCCCAGTGTGTGATGTTCCCCTCCTTGTGTCCATGTGTTCTCATTGTTCTGCACCCACTTAGGAGCAAGAACATGCAATGTTTGGTTTCCTGTTCTTGTGTTAGTTTACTGAGGACAATGGTTTCCAGCTTTATCCATGTCTCTGCAAAGGACATGAACTCATTCTTTTTTATGGCTGCATAGTATTCCATGATGTATATGTGCCACATTTTCTTTATCCAGTCTATAATAGATGGGCATTTGAGTTGGTTCCAAGTCTCTGCTATTGTAAACAGTGCTGCAATAAACATGTGTGCATGTGTCTTTATAAATCAAATTTCATCAGTTAGTGACACAGACTGTGAAGATTCTAGCACAAGATTCAGTGGAGATTACAGTTTTAACGTGGGCCATTTATTTTCTGTATACAGATTTTCAACTACAAGGATCCTTTCCCTGTATTCAAATCACTTCAAAGGCTTATATACTTCCATAGTATTGACAGAATAATTACAAAGTCAAAACAGGAGTGATGGTGAAAGAGGGAATAAAAGTACATTCAAGGTAGAGTTCTGCGTTAGGTTCTGCCTCGTTCCCAATCTACAGTTTGGTGTTTCTCTGTAAGGCTGGACTCCTTGGCCCCACCTGCTAGCTCAGCAACATCCCAGTTTATTGAGCACAAACGAAGAGAGAATAGTCATCAGCATAGTGAACAAGGGGGAAGAGATTAAGGATAAAGTTAGAGATTTATAAAGCGAAAAGATCATGCAGGGCTTTCTTGAACATAAGATGGAGTTTGGTTCGTGTTCTTTGTGCAACGAGGAAGCTACTGAATGTATTTAAATAGGGGAATTAAGTGAATTGAACTATGTTTTAAAAATAATATTCTAGCTATTAGGCAGAGGATGGATGGGTAAGGAGAAAGAGTGAAATTAGGGTTGATGTTGTAACGGTCTTAGTCAATGAAGATGGTGATTTGGAAAGGGTGACAGACTGAAGATTTTTACTGGAGACAGAACAAACATGTTTGGCCAAAGGATTTAATGTGAAAGATGAGGAAAAATGGAGAAATCAATATGTTTTATAGGTTCTTGGTTTTGACCTACTGAGTGGACAGAACATAAGCACTAGAGAACTCAGTCATGTTGGAACTTGAGCCTTGGTACGATCTTATTAGTTCCTATCCAAAGAGTGGGGGACACTACCCCTAAATCTCAGTTTGGTGGCCAGATCCTAGAAGCTAACTTTTCTGGTACTTTCTATGTTATTCTGTGGAAATCTTGTTGCCCTTTTCAGCAATTGCTCATTTGCTGAGCCTTTCCCTGCTAAGTCTCGAAATAGAAAAGATAAATACAGTGATAACAAAATCTATGGCAAATTTTTACAAAAATGTCCTCTCCCTTTGAGTCCAGTATCCCCAGAAACGCCTACTATGAAAATGACCCCTTCCCTTTTGCTATTCTAATGCACCACAAAGGTTATACATATTTTAATTATTTGTCCAGAGCACTCAGCCCCTTATGTGTCCAGAATGTACAAAAACAATGACAAAAGACAACATTGTAGAAATAATTAGACAATCGTGAGGAACTAGGGGAGTTCATGCCCAAAAAAGACAGAAATTTTACTGAAGAGAGAGAGGAAAAGATCAAATGAAAGAGAATTGTGTGTTCCTTTCGAAAGATCAGAGCTGTTCTGTCGTGTTAGTGAGCATGCATGTGGGAATTTCAAGATACATAGCTCATTTTCTGTCTTGCAAAGCAGAAAAGCAAAAGTACTGTTTCTCTTCATTTAGTAATCAGAGATTTATTTCTGAGGTAGTTTTACAATATACCAATCAAATGAATTGTAGCTAAATATTCATTTTATTCAGGTGCTAAATGTCCAGTGAACTAATGAACAAGAACACCATTTGCTTCATTCAAGAGAGTAGAATTCCTATACCAAAAAGAGGTGAAAAGAAAAGAAAAAAAGACAAAAAACACTGATTCACAAACGATGTTAAGGAAACCTGTAAGTTTTAAAAAAAGATCAATCACCTCCTGCAATCTAAAAATGAGGGTATAAAGCAATTTCTGTAATTCCAGATAGCACTAAAGAGATTGAAATTGCTTCATTCTTTGAAAAGAAAACATTATTCTAGCTAAACTTTCCACCCAGTTGTCATGACAACCTTGCCATTTTCTACCATGTAGAGACAATTGGATATTAACCTGGGCATTTAGAGAAAGACACTCCTAACTTAGACAAAGACTTGTTGATTTGTGTTAGACTGAGTAGGCCAAAAAATTACTATTACAATTCTTCCCTGAGCTAATATTCTTTAAGCCTTGTAGGCCATTGTCTTAGAAAGGAGTGGCACTGATTCTTACAGATAACTGAAACACAGTCAACAAAAAGGGAATGTAAACTAAGTTGTATTAACTAGTACTCTTCTAGCTGTAAAACTAGTGGAAAATAATCATATTTTTGGTTTTTCTGACATAAATCTTCAATATAACTGTCATCACTGTAGATTCATATTAAAATAGAAGAGCAATTTCCCTGAGATTTAATTGTGGGAAAAAGTGGTAGGGAATTGTACATCTATGTTTTCACAAACAGCCATTATTAAATCTGTAGCGGTAACTCATTTACTTACATATCTTGTGAGAGACAGCAAGGGAAGCATTGAGTTGGAAACCACCTGAGAATGCAGAAATTAATCCTTCTTTTATTAAGGTTTTTGTCTAACTGACACCCTTTCTTTTCTCATCCATTCAGATAATAAAATCTTTTTGGGTTTTTTCATTATCTTCCTTGCTGATAAAGTTTTTCCTACTTAACGCTCAGGGTGGAAGGGGGTAGAGTAGAGGCATATGTTTAGGAAGTTGGAACTGTTTTAGATTAAACAGAACTCATGAAATGTATCTGAGTCGTTGTCAGAGAGTATTTGTTTAACTCTACAAGCGTGTTATTCTCTGGTTAATGTAGATGTTTACATAGACTAGAGCTATCCTGGAAAATATGTACCATACAGATAAGAAGGTGAAATGCATTAAACATGTGACTGTAAAAGAACAACAATTTTTGTTAGAAAAAAATTGGGTTTTTCTCTTCAATGTACTAAACAAAGGAAGTGATATATTTTCTAATTATGTTGTCATTGTTCAAAATATTTAGGAGCTCTTTTCTTGAAAATTGCTTCTGGAGTCTCTTGCATGTTATTTCAATTGTCCTAAGTGAAGCAAATCTGTATTCTTTAAGAGTAAGCCAAGTCTGTTAAAAAGATGGATATTCAAGTTCAGCAAAACCATTTTAACTTTAATATTTTTAAACTTTTAAAAGGAGCCATGAAGGTTGTATATGTGTGCATCAGGGTAGGGGGACTATATTCATGTGCTAGAGCTGCTGTAAAAAACACAGACTGGCCGAACATGGTGGCTCACACCTGTAATCCCAGCCGAAGTGGGTGGATCATCTGAGGTGAGGAGTTCAAGACCAGCCTGGCCAACATGGTGAAACCCCATCTCTACTAAAACTACAAAAAAAATTCACCGAGTGTGGTGGCAGGTGCCTATAATCCCAGCTACTCAGGAGGCTGAGGCAGGAGAATCACTTGAACCCAGGAGGCGGAGGTTGTAGTGAACCAAGATCATGCCACTGCACCCCATCCTGGGCAACAGAATGAGACCCTATCTCAACATACACACACACATACATACACACATACACACACACACACACACACACACACACACACAGACTGGGTGGCTTAAATGGCAGAAATCTCTTTTCTTACAGTTCTGTAACTAGAAGTCTGAAATTAAGGTGTCAGTACAGTTGGTTTCTTCTGAGGGCTGTGAAGGAAGGATGTGTTACAGGAATCTCTCCTTGGCTTATAGATGGCCATACGGCATCTTTTCCCTAAATGTTCACATTGTCTTGCCTCCCTCCGCACATGTCTGTGTTCAAATTCTTCTAACTTGTAAGAACACCAGTCATGTTGTATTAGGGCTCACCCCCAGGACTTCACTTTAAAATTACTGCATTGAGGACCCTCCCAATATAGTCACATGCTGAAGTACTAGGGTTGGAACTTCAACATATGAGTTACAAAGGCAAGGGAGGGAATTCAGGCTGGTGGCTGCGACTTCTCAATAGAATGTGAAGGCAATTCCCATAGGAAAGCTTCTGTGAAGGAGAACACTCCTCCTCAGAGGTTTTTATCAGTTACCTTTTGCTGCATGACAAACCATCCTAGGATTAAGTTGCTTATTCTCATAGTTCTGAGATGATCAGATGGTTTTCTTGTTTGTTAGTTTTTGTTTTGTTTTGCTGGATTTACCCAGGCTCACTTATGTGGTTTTATTAAGGGGACAGTCCTCTGGACTAGGAGATACACGATTAGACTCATTCACACATCTAGCAGTTGGTCCTGAAGGAAGGATGCTCTGTTCTTTTCAATAGGAAGTCTCATTGTCCAGTAGGTTAGTTTCTTTGCATGCTGTTGTTTGGGCAGTGCTGTAAGAGGATGAGGAAGAATCTGTAAGGTCTCTTGAGGCTTAAACTGTGGAACTCATGTGCTTTCACTCTGACATATTCTTTTGTTCAAAGCAAAGCACAGGCCAACTCAATGTCAAAAGATGAAAAAGAGATTCTACCTCTTGATGGGAGGAACTACAAATAAATTGTGGCCATATCTAATCTGTCAGATATATAAGCAAATTCTGGTAAGTTGTCAAAACATTAGTCTTCCATTTTGTGCCATAATTTTTAGGTTTGTTAACATTTTTGGGTGGGGGGTGGTTAGGAAATACATAAACCCAAACAATTTTTTAACTCCCACAATTTTTTTAGTGTTCCTGCCTTATTAAATCTTAATAATTTTGATGAAATTTTACATACTTCTTTTGTAAACTTTGTTTGCATTAAGCACACACTGGCCAGATGATGATGGAGGGAATCCAAGAGTATGTTAGTTTGTTACATGTGCCAAGGAACAGAGAAGTATAGCTACTCGGGTGATAAAGCCATATTGGAAAGATACATGAACAAGTAAAGGAAAATTGAGCCCTCCATTGAGAGGCAGCCAGACTGCCTAGATAACTCGCACATCATAGTAGGCATCTGTTGTGTGGCATGGCAACTATGTTAGTTCCCCGAGGCTGTTGTAACAAATTATCACAAATTTGGCAGCTTAAAACACAGAAATGTATTCTCTCATAGTTCTCGAGGCCAGAAGTCCACAGCCCGGCAGAGCTGTGCTGCCTCCATGGGGTCTAGGGCAGAATCTCTCCTTACCTGCTCCAGTTTCGGATGGTGACCTCAGCATTCCTGGGCTTGTCTCCATATCCCTCCAACCTCTGCCTCCATCGTTACTTTACTTTCTCTTCTGCTTTGCGTGTTGTTTCCCTTTGCCTCTCCCTTATAAGGATGCTTATGATGGTGTTAGGGCCCATTGAGATAATCCAGGGTAATCTCCTCATCTTAGAAAACTTTATCACATCTGCAAAGACCCTTTCTTTCAAATAAAATAGTTAACTAATTTCAGGGTTAGAACTTGATATCTTTGGATGTCCATTATGCAACTTACTACAGCAACGTTCAATGTAAGGCTTTCTTCAGCCTCCAGAGCTGAGCTGTTGCAGAGAACAAATAAGACTTGAGAAGGCAAGGATTATGTGGATATCCAGCTGTGCCTGCCTGTCTTGTTCTCCCTTATTACCAGCCCCAGCGCATGGCACTCGACTCAACTGTATTCTGGAGAAGTGTGTGCAGTTTACTATCATTCAGGATTCAGTGCCTCTTCTCAGTTGCAGTGAGCATAAGAGGATATGACTCTAGTATTTTGTGCGTGTGTATGTGAATAAATCCTCTTGTGTTAGAATACCTGCATTAATTCTCCTGAATCCTAGTTAGAAGAGGCAGCTAAGCTTAGCAGAGGGAAGAGCTCAACCTTTAGTTGAGTTATGGCAGAGAACACAGAAATGCTCAGTGATGCCTTCCTAGATGACAGCCAGGCCAGAGAACTGTAACTGAGCTCCTATATCCCCAAGACAATACAGAGAGGCAGAAATGGCTCCATGGGTTTTGAGGAGCAACTGATTCCATTTTTAATCTGTCTTTGGACAAGTAGTAGCCCTTGTAAGAGGTGCATAGGCATAATATTTTACATGTAATTTTAGAAGGAGTCATAACTTCAAGTGCAACACAAGATAGAAGATATGCTTCGAAAGATGGATATTTTGGAATTTTTGTGTTTCAAGTGCCCAGAATAGAACCACAGATAACTAGAACTTTGTTAAAACCTTGCTTTAAGAGGCCCCACCAAGCCCAAGAGATTTAGTGATAGTTTTTCCGTGTAGTACAATTCCCTGACATGCAGTTAAAGAATTTAGGTTTATGGCTACCAGTTACCATCACACAGGCATAGTTACTAAGGCATGAGGCCATTCTAGTACTTTTCTTAAAACAAATTAGTTAACTCTACATAATAGTGTCACTGCATGTAAGGCAGAAAGTGCTTGACGACACAGTCTCTAAAGGCTGTGGAATTTCCATATGCCTAAGAATCATCTGGGTGCTTTTTAAAAAGTAACTATTTTCTGCTGGGTGCAGCGGTTCAAACCTGTAATTCCAGCACTTTGGGAGGCTCAGGTGGGAGGATTGCTGGAGGCCAGGAGTTTGAGACCAGCCTGGGCAACATGGTGAGCCTCTGTCCCTTAAAAAAAAAAATTAGCTGGGCATGGTGGCATGCACCTGTAATCCTAGCTACTCCAGAGGCTGAAGTTGGAGGATTGCTTGAACCCAGGAGTTCAAGGTTGCAGTGAGCTATGATCACACCACTGCACTCCAGGCTGGGGGGCAGAGTCAGACTCTCTCTCTCTTTCTCTCATTGTGTGTGTGTGCACATGTGTGTGTGTGTGTGTGTGCATGCTTGTGTGTTATATGTAGTATACATACATATATGTATATATATTCGTTTGGTGCCAAAGTAATTAGGATTTTTGCCATTGAAGGACATGGCAGAAACCACAATTATTTCCACCATATATATAAGTAATATATACAATTGTACCCGTAAGCTCTGACTCGACAGAAATGTGGTACCCAGATGCTTCAGATACGGGTGGTTGAGAACTGCATGTCGAGAAACACTGCCCTCAGCAGCATTCCAGAACTTCCAGTTTATGATATTCCATGTTCTAGCAAAGCCAACATACAAGTCTTACTCAATAGGTAGCAGAGGTGAGATGCGGAAAGACAGCTATGCTGAAAATAGTGTTTCTAATTTGTTTCCATAATGTTTTGAAGGCATGAGTAATCAAAGTTGTAGGCACTCCTTCTGGGTCATAATAATGTTATTAATAAATAGTAAAAATAATAGTATTAAAGTACATAGAATTGAGCCTTCGTCACAGAGAAAATGTCTTTTTTTTTAATCAGTGAAAGGAAATGGTGCTCTGTCCTCCTTCATGTTTGGTTTACTCTTAGATATCTGTCATTTCTAAATCCATGTCATATTTCTCAGGTTCACTCTGTAATCTTGTATCAAAGAGAGAGCATGCTGGCAGTTTCTGAAAATATTTGAGAAACACATACACACAAAAAAGCCTAGAGAGAAAGCCGAACTCTTGTTGGTGGAAATGAACCACCTGTGTAATCACCAGGTTTCCGTCACACATCTAGAGAGCATTTTTCTGTTATGATACTTTAACGAAGCTCTGTGTTAGAACTCGCTTAGATGATCTGTTTTTATCCATGTTAACTGTATTCTAGCAAATAAAAATTTAAAAATGAAATATTAGAGGAAAAGTGTTAAGCTTAGGTTTAATGACTTTTTTCTTCATGGGGATTTTAGAGCAAGGTCATGCTTTAGAAGTTTCGAGTAATAGGTTATTTGATGGAATCATAATGATCAGATCGTCCCCAGGAAAACTAGGGCAGAATGGGCTATGCTTAGCAAGCCCTGCATCTAGCAGAAAGCTTCAAGGTCCTCAGGAGAAGTGACTGTCCTGGCTCTTTCTTCTTTGCACTGAAAGACATTGATTACCAACCTGTAGACTTTGCCTGACATGACTATTTCTGGGTTTGTCCTTGACAAAACATACAGGAACCTGAGCAACATGCTAATTCAAAATGTACCACTACGATCTTTGAGACACACTTATACACTACAGGTTTTTAGACAGCTCTTAATTCAGAAGACATAATTTGGAAGCATATTTAAGTTATCTAATTTTTTAAATGTAGCACTGCTATGGCCTTTTTACTTTTAAATCTCCTCTTCCCAATTGTGGTTTTAATTCAGTTTTGTAAAGTTCACTTTCAATAAATCATTAAGTATGCTGATAAGGCCCTAGAGAATTTGAATAATACGGTTCATAAATTTGATATTTTAAATATGTATCAAACTTTAGTCCCTGAAAACAGAATAGAACTTACCTTTAAACAATTATAGATTATTTACAAAAATTGTACATATATTAACTTACAAGATAAATCTCAGTAAATTTGAACAAAAGAAAAATTACTCATAAGTGGGAGTTGAACAATGATAACACATGGAGCGAGGGAGGGGAACATCACACACCCGGGTCTGTCATAGGGACGGGGAGCTAGGGAAGGGATAACATTAGGAGAAATACCAAATGTAGCTGACTGGTTGATGGGTACAGCAAACCGCCATGGCATGTGTGTACCTATGTAACCTGCATGTCCTGTGCACGTATCCCAGAAATTAAAGTATAATTTAAAAAAATACGTACTGATTTGTATATTGAGACCTTGGTAAATTCACCTTTGACTTCTGGTAGCTTCTTTGTAATGCTTCCTATGAATCATGTTTATGTAATAAAACCACATTAACTTCTGGTTTTTTAAAATATGTATAGGTTTTTTTTGACAAATTATAATTATGTTATAAACCATTGACAAAAAGAAAAAGTAATGTGGCCAGGCATGGTGGCTCACACCCGTAATCCCAGCACATTGGGAGGCCAAAGGGGGCCAGGGGTATATATCCCTTGAGATCAAGAGTTGGGAGACCAGCTTGGCCAACACGGCAAAACCCTGTCTCTGTTAAAAATACAAAAAAAGAAAATAGCCGTGAGTGGTGGCCCCTGCTTGAAGTCCCAGCTACTAGGGAGGCCAAGGCAGGACAATTGCTTGAACCCAGGAGGCAGAGGTTGCAGTGAGACGAGATAGTGCAACTGCACTCCAGCTTGGGTGACAGTGAGACCCTGACTCAAAACAAAAAAAAGTAATGTACCTAATAACATAAAAGTTAAACAAAATAAGTTGAATGTATAACAATACTTACATCTAAAAAACAAAAGCACAAAATATCTAGAAAATTATGATTGTATTAACACTTTTGTGATGTACATTAAAATGTGTTTGGAGCAGAATACATAGCCTGAATTGGCTACATGACTAAACAATATATTTGGGAAGTATTCAACTGAAAAGATAGAAAAACAAAAGCAAATGTATACCAAAAATTGAAATTTTAAAATTTTAATTTAAAATAAAGTCAAGTGCTGTTTCTAAAAAAAAGGAAAAAAAGAAATCACATAATCCAGAAAGGAGAAGGCAAAATGACCAGAATTAGAAATAAGAACAGATTAAATCACCCCTGAGAATAAAACATATTTTAAAATTAATAAATGAATACTCTTAAATTTTTTTCAAAATACTTTGAAAATATGAGTTAAATAAAAATTTTTAAGGAAATTAAAAATTAAACTGAAATAATTACATATGTAATATATAATCAGATCTATCACTCAGGAAAAATACTAAGAAGATTGTCAAAAAGCCAACTATCAAGACAGAGGCAGGACCAGAAATGCTCTTAGGGCTTTCTTTGAAATATTCATTGAAAATACTTCTAATACAATAAACAAAAGCCCATTTTCTTACTAAAAAATTTCGAATGATTGTGAAAAAAGAAAAGAAATTTTGTCATGTGAACATTAATACAAGTAGAATAAAGAAAGTATCACCAAAATGAATTCAGGTGCAAATGAATATAATGTTGCACTATGACCAAGTGAGGCCTATTTCAGAAATGCAAGGATGGCTCAATAATAAGAAATCTTTTAAAATATTTCAGCTCATGAATAGGTTAACAAGGAAAAATATATTTATCTTGATTGAAGTTCAAAGCACTTGGAAAATTTAACCTTCATTTCAAACTTAAATGCAATTTAAAACACCTTTGTCTAAGTTGAAAGGGTACAAACTTAACTGACATGACATGAATACATTCTGTAAACTCAAAACCAGGCCTTGGTGAAACACTAAAGTTATTCCATTACTGTTCTGAAAAGGAAACAGTACCCTTATTACCCTTGTTAAACATTATTTTGGATGTTGTAGATAATGAAGTTTTATAAATATATATATATATATATATGATACAAAAATTGATTCAAGCTTATTCCTGTAAGAAAATGAAATAATAAAAATAAATTGAAAAAGAAATACTGTAATTTGTACATTATGTCTATTCACACATATAAACCAACTAAAAACTAGTAGAAATAATCTTAAAAGGTGGTTGATTATGGTATTATGATATACAGTAATTAAAAACAAATGGAAAGTTAGTGGACGAGAAATTCAGTTCATTAAAACAGAAAGATATGCTATCTTAGAGCAAGCTTAATAAGCAATGTGTAGATCCAATAAAAAGAAAATGTTACAACTCTACTGCAGAACAAAAATGTCTTGGATGAACAAAAATGCATACCCTCTTTGAGAATAGAAAGATTCAATTTTATAAAAATTATAATATGCCCCCAAAATTTATAATTGCAATCTCAAAATAGCAATAAGACTTTGGGAGAACTTGGAAAAAATAATATGAACTGAAGTATTTCTAGAAATAGTAACATTAAAATACCCAGAACACTTCCAAAATAATTTGGGAGGATGGGGAATCTTTCAGATGTAGACATTTCAAAACCCAAGCATTAAATATATAGTTTGAGATTGACTTACTAATAGGCAGGCAGAGTAATGGGAGAGAACAGAGAGGTTATAAATAAATTAACCATTATACGAGAATTTCTATCTCAAAGGGGAGGAGCAAACTGGATTTAGTAAATGTTGTGGCAACTGACTAGCAATTGGAAAAAATGTACTGGACTCATATCTCCTTATGTCATAATAAATTCCAGATGAGTCAAAGGTTTAATGTTAAATGAGCCCTTAAACAGCAAGAGGAATTTTAAAACATTTTTGTTTTCAAATTTTGAGCTGATGAAGTACTACCTAAGGAGAGAAAGAATGTAAGTCATAATGAAAATATGTTTGGGATGTAAAAATATTAAATACCTGTATAGCCAAAAATATCAAAAGATAAATGATACACTAGAAAATGTTATTTAGAGAAAACAAAGCTAATTTCTATACCATACAAGGGTCTCTTACAACTGAAAAAATTTAAAAGAACAACAAATAGGTAAAAGGCATGAGCAGATCAGACAGAAAAAGAAGTTTAAATGAATACTTGGTCACCCTAACATCAAATTAATGCAAATTAAAACAACAATTAGATGCTACTATGATTGGCAAGAATAAAACATTTTATGGCCTTGAGAATTGACGGGGGCATAAGCAAGTGCATACTAACATATTTCTGTGATGGGAATATAAATTGGTGCATAATTTCGAAGACAAAAATGGCAGTATTTACCAAATTATTATCTACATACTTTTTGAGCCATCAGTTCCCTTCTAAGATTTTTCTCCCCTAGATTCCTTATAGACATGCACAAATATATGTTGCAAGTTGCCCTTTCTTATTGTTGAGACAGAGTCTCACTCTGTCGCCAAGGCTGGTGTTCAGTGGCTAGATCTTGGCTCACTGGAACCTCTGCCTCCCAGGCCCAAATGGTCCTCCTACCTCAGCCTCCTAAGTATGTGGGGCTACAGGTGTGCACCACCATGTCTGGCTAATTTTTTGGTCTTTTTATTAGAGATGGGGTTTCACTGCAAAATTTTTTAATAGCAAGAAAACTGAAAAACCTAGATGTGTATAAATAGGGACTGGTTGAATTTGTTACATTTTGGCACTTGAGTGAATAATTTTTATATATGCAAGTATTAAAAGCTTTTCAAAATGCATTACGATGTAAATAACATAACCATAATTTTATTTGTATAAAATATAAGAAAATAGATACACACACCACACACACACACACACACACACACACACACACACACTCACACAACCTGATAGCAGGGATTTCATTTTGGAAATGGAAAGGGGTCAGAGTGTGAAGGAAGAAGATTTTTATCTTCCTTCTTTCACAACCTCTGGCTTCTTGTTTGAACAACATGTATTAATTTAGTAGTAGCTATAATAATATTAACACTTTAATGAATAAAGGAGAGACACATGAACCAGCAGCAAGAATGGTATATCCTTTTTCCACTTCATAATGTCAAGATATGTCTCACGAATACTAGCAGAAAAAAGCAGTAGTTTCAGTTACTATTAGTCCATAATACCCTAAATACCTAGTCTCAACCACGAGATGACCATGTAGCAAATGAGGAAGTATATTCCCTGTTTTATCACAGAGATAAGCAGGGAAAGAAAACTGATTTGGGGTCTTGGAGCACGTAATGGAAAAAACAGAAATATTAAAGCCAAGAAATCTAAGCAAAAATCTTGTTTTTTATATTCACTGTGTGACTTTGTACAGTCACTTAACCCCTCTCAGCTTCAGTTTTCCTATATATAAAATGAGGATGATAATCTTTAACAAATCAAATAGTTAGAAAAGATAATATTTATAAACAGTGTGATGCAAAATAAATAGAAGTTTTCTTTGTTTTTGAGGAAATACACCATACTTTATAAACTTTCAGAGCCCTCTTACGTCAAAGCACATAGAGTTAATCAGCATGGCATCAAAGTCAGGATGACTGAAAAATGACGCCTGCTCCAGAATTTGCACTACTCCAAACCTTAAGTAGATTTCTGTATACTGAACTCAAAAAGGAGACATGGTCAGATTCTCAGTTCACTAGTTTCTTGTACCAAAAGTTAACCATACACATCTCTTCCTTGACCTAATTTTTTGGCATCTGCTTCTATTTTTTTTACTATTTAATTTAGCTAAAGTATTTTCCTTAACTGTTTATTAGAATTACTGAACATCAGTTGAAGGTATGATCCATTCAATCATTCCCTGAGCAATGATGTATCAAATTAATTAAAACCAGAGACCAACTTAGAAAATGAGAGATGTACATACAAATTAACCCTGGAAAATCACTGTTCTTGCTAGCTGTAACGCTTTTGCTTAAAGTGGAAATGAGATTAGCCTTTATGTCATTGATTATTTAACTGTTGTACTACCAGAAAATATCCAAGTTACTTTGCCTATAAGAAAGGAAACCTCTCTGTATCAAAGAAAACTCTTATAATCTGGCAGAAATACTGCCAAGTCTGATCTTTAATTATTTCCCATCATGATCTTTCTTCTACAGCTAGTCATGTAATATGTTCAGTTAATTTGGTCTGTCAATTTTCCTCCCAGGGTCTTTGTTCACTACAGGTTTTTCACCTGTTGTTTATGGTCTCTTTCCTTCAACATTCTCCCACCAGAACCCAGTTCTGATCACGTCCTCCTCCATCAATGATTGTGTCACTCATTGTGACTCCTATTTACTTTTAACTTAATGACATTTCATGTCATTAAATTATTCTAGGCCAGGCATGTAATCCCAACACTTTGATAAGCCGAGAAAGGAGGAACCCAGGAATTCAAGGTGTCAGTGAGCTATGATTGCACTACTGCACTCCAGCCTGACAAAGTGAAATTCATTCTCTAATAAAAATAAAAATTAAAATTAAATTACTCTGATCATGAACAACTTAATCTTTCAGGACTTGACCTTCCTCGTCTATAAAATCAAGCATTTGATGAAATTTAATCATGTATTCAACAAATCTTTTACTAATGACTTCATTCAAGGTAGTTTCCTATGTGCTAGGGACTTCGCAATTTAAAAAAAACAAAAAAAAAAAACAGAATTAAGATTCTCTTGAAGTTACATTCCTGTGTGAAGAGACATGATATTAGTATAGTAAAGATCTATAATATACTGAGATCAACAATGATAAATGTTATGGAAAAAACAGGTGAGAAGCAGAAGAATTGAAGCACCAGGGATAGGGTAACAGTTGGGTTACAACTTTAAATGAAAACAAACTTCTTTCTTATAATGGTCTGAGTTTATATGTTTTGCATATTTCCTTCAGGAAGATTATAAGTTCCAAGACAATAGGACATCCATCATCAGTGTCTCTTCTTTCACACTGTGAGGAATATGGCATAATAAATAAAAGAATAAGATTTCAGAATAAGGATTTGAAAGATAATTCCAGGTCTGCATTTCACTTGCTGTGTAACCAAACAAGCTGCTTAATCTCTCTTAGCCCTTGTTTATTCCTCTATAAAAAAAAGCTACCTTGTAAAATTGTTGTGAGACTGAAATTAGAGAGTTCACATTAGTATAAGTGTCTAACCCATTGAAAGCAGTCAACAAATGGGAGCTATTACTTTTTCTATATAAAAAGTTTACACACAATACCTATTTATTGAATTAAAAGGTACCAACTATGTTAGCCACTAAAACAAAATGGATTCTCATAAGCAAACTCTCTGGTACCTTTCATTTTCTCATAAGTAGTTAATTATTTTGTGTGATGTACAATAAAATCCTAGATTTTCTAAAGGTAGCTATTGAACAAGTGGAAAAATGTAAATAAGGTCTGTAAATTAGATAATGTTATCATAGTAATGTTACTTTCCTGATTTTGATAATTATACTGTGATTATGTAGAAGAATGTCCTTGTTTTTAGGAAATTCATTCCAAAATCCATTTATGGGTAAAAGGCATGTCTGCAACTTACTTTTAAATGGTTTAGAATATATAGATGCACGTTTGTGTGCATGCACACCTATATATGTGTATACATAATATGTATACATGTAAATACAAGTATGTACACACATGAACACACATGCATA
Source organism: Cacajao melanocephalus (assembly GCA_963573385.1). Lineage (NCBI taxonomy): Eukaryota > Metazoa > Chordata > Mammalia > Primates > Pitheciidae > Cacajao > Cacajao melanocephalus. Next base: position 152,639 of record CAUYLG010019633.1, read on the forward strand.
CACACAGGAATCTGAGTGGTTGTAGTATGAGAAATTTTGCAACTCATTTGTAAGTATGATATTGTGTCACAATAAAAAGTTAGAATTAAATATACATATTGTTGAATGAATTAGTGACTAAATGAGGGAATTAGCATGAATTAAGTATTATCAGAAAAAAATGAAATCGCTTAGACATTTTGTATAATCTTTTATGTAACTCTTTCTAAGAATGCTTAAAGAATACTAAGACGTAAAATATTTGTAAGTTAAGAATAGAGAAAAAACACTGAGTTTTTACAGTCTTATATTTAGGCATTGTTATAGTCTGAATGTGTCGCCCAAAATTCATGAGTTGGAAACTAATCCCCAATGCAACCGTATTGGAAGATGTGGCCTTTTAGGAGTTGTTTTAGATAATGAGGGCCCACTCGCATAAATGGATCAATGCCTTTAGAAAAAGGGCTTGTGAAAGTGAGTTTGTCCTCTTCTGCTCTTCTGCCATGTGAGGACACAGTTTGTCCCCGCTTTGGCCCTTCTGCCTTCTTCCATGTGAGGACCTGCAAGGAGACCTTCACCAAACAGCAGATGCTGGGGATTTGATCTCACACTTCCCAGTCTCCAGAACTGTCAGAAATAAATTTATTTTCTTTGTAAATTACCCAGTCATAGGTATTTTGTTACAGCAGCACAAATGAACTGAGACAGGAGCCATGTCTTTGAGACGGAAATCTTGTGCATATGATAAGTACTTTGGCAGGTTTTAAAGATAGCAATTTTGATTATGAACATTACAACCTGTGATTATAAAAAACTGCATTCGTAATGAAATTATATAGAAAAAGCAGAAATCATCATACAACTGATCAATGTCCCTCTTTTGTATGGTTTTAACAAGGTACAGATGCCTGTGTAAGCCCTGTGGATGTTTTCCTTTGTTTAGATATATGTAGTTTAATATGGCTTGCTAGAAATTGACAAATTCAACGATCAAACAAATCGGGATTTATTATCGGATTTTCTTAAGTCTTTTTTTTTAAAATAAAGACTAAACTTTCTAGCCTCTTACTTTGGGCATTACCAACTCATTAAAATTTTATACTCTTCTCTAATTAACTATAGAACTTGTCTATGCAGCAGATATTCTAAGAAACCACAGAGATTGAGTAATTAAATGAAAAACAAATACAAGGAAATATCTATGCCTTTTTATGTTTTCTTAAGATATTCTGTGCAATTTGTATACTCAGTCTTACAAGTGTGTCTATTTTCATTTTTCAAGAGCTCTTGTTTTTCCCTTTTTCTGTGTTACTGTTTTAAAACAGCCAAACATCTATTCAATCACATTATACGCACACACACATATATATTTTCTTTCTATCTAGAAAGACCCCTTTTGAAAGAAAAGGAAGAAAGAAAAAAATGCCTAAATGAAAGCCCCTTTAATCAGTTACAAGAGTGCTGTACCAATTACTTCCCTACAGGGTGACCTTTTCATCTTTTAATGGCATTTTGGAATAAAATCACCCTAACACATTGGGAGTGTTATGTGTGTCACATTTCCAATTCTATTTTTTCTCTCGTTGGCGCTGAATAAGGCCTAATGTATTCATGACCTAATTAGAGTAATTTTTGAATAATAATGACCTCCTGGGGGAGACTTTTTTCTTGGTATTATTCAGACACATTAACTAGAACAAGTGTTTCTTAATTTTTAAGTGTTTCTCTGGTTATTGGAAATATTTTTGCTTCATTTAAAATGGAAATTATATAACAGGAATCCCTAGAGGAAATGAAAAGCACTGTGTTTTAGTTTTGTGATGCTTTCTTCTCTTGAAAATGAAGTATTGCTGTTATGTTGTTAACATGTTCATCATTTCTTTCATTCTCATGGAATGTGACTATCCAAGAAAGACATATCACCACCTTTGGAAAAAAAGCTTAAGTAATTTTGACAGCTCCTCTTGCAGCTGTATCTCTAGGTTTCCGATTAGTTGCGCAAAGACTTGCATTCCAGCCATCTCCTTTTTTTACTATCTTATGATGAAATAAATGATGACACAAAAGCAAAAAAATATATTGACACATTTTAGAATCTTACGGATTATTCACAGCTTATAAAAGACTAAATAGTTTTGTTTAAATAAAAAACTTCCATTGTGTCTGTTTGTGTATGTATATATATAATACCTAACTTTTCCCAGGAGACCAACAGAATGGGCAATACCACATCTATCCTCATCACCACTAAAAGTTCACGCTGTACACTTACACATCTCCTCATATGAGTTGATTTGCCCATCTGCTCATCTGACTCAACTTCTCATTCACTCACACACTGTCATGCTATTTCTCCTTATCTCTTCCTCTGTCATCGTTAAAATGTATGCTGTCTCTAAACTCCCCTTCCACCTTCGCACTTTAATGAGAACGTGGCTGTCGCTTGAGGATCCATCTACTGTCGTATCTGTCTTAACTGGTGACGGTTTTTCTCCCTACTCCATAGAACAGGTCCTTGAAGTTGAGTTGAGGAACTTGCTCCTCATGGCTTCTTTTAGACAATTTTTCTTCCCACCTGTTTTCAGAATCCTTAGCTACTCTGCAGTTTCTCATCAGACTGTATCTACTACCACTCTTTATTTCATTCATATAGCAACCAGCCATTCTCCAGATTCTAGGACCTGCCTTACTCTTTTTTGTTCTACCTCTACTGCTGTATGAAATTTAATACCAGTAATGTAACCGCTAAAATCTTTACTGCAATAATCCCTCCCTCTTATGGTTCAAAATCGTTTTTTCTCTAATATACACACTTCAACAATTCTTTGGCCCCATCAGAATCAATTCTTTTTCACTGAGCTACATTTTTCTCACATCTTCACTTGCCTTCTTATACTAAAATGGCATTGTTCTTGAGTATCGTCATTCCCTTGCATATATTCTCATCTTTCTGGCCCCTCGCTTCCTCTTTATTACTTGTAAAACAAACCCCAAAAGTTAATTAAATGCAAAATATTGATAATTTTGCATATCTATCCAAACAACTGAATTTAACTTGGGAAAAATCACACTACTATACCAGCTAACCCTACTTTAATCCGGTAACAAAAAATTTCAAATAGGCTTTCACTATTACTCAACAGTAGTATTAATACTATATTTTTCTAGTCAGTTTTCTCTCCCACTTACCGAGGTGAATGTTTCACCCCTTTGCCTCATTGACCAAATATTTCCTCATTTCCAGTCTCTCTCATTTCTGTCCAACCCACATATGTTTCTTTTGTTTCGGTCAAAAGAGAGAAAGAGTTTTTGTTTAACATAAAAGGAGTTTGAAAGCATGGAGCCTGAAGGCTATTTCTAAATGTAGCTTGGAAACATAAAGGCTCTAGACACAGCTCTGTCTTAAATAACTGTCTAAACTTGGGCAAGTCTTCTAACTTCTTAGTATCTCTTTATTCAACTCTAAAATAAGATGTGTGAATGGAAAGTTTACTGGAGTCCCTATAGAAATAAACAGACATTTAACGAGACTCTTGAAAGTCTTATAAGTTCCTTGCTAATCTAGCCAGTTGAATTCTGCATCCATTTATGTCTATATTTGTTATGGCTGATGGCTTAGAGCATGGAGAGAGGATGACAAGACAATCTGAAACCAAGAAAGTGAGAAGACTGACAGGTGTAGAGAAGGAAAAAGCTGATCTTGTAAAAGTGCAGTAGAATGTCCTTGGGTATCTCACTACACGTTTATTCAGATCAAAAGTCTGCTGACATTATAGGATATTACAGAGGCATTTCAGTATTTGTGATACTGTAATCAGATAGAATTCTGAAAGTCGTTAGAGAACAGACTGTCCTGAATGTCATGTCTATTTTATAAAGGAAGATACTATAGCAACAAATAGTTAAAAGAAAAAAAATAAGACCTTGAACGATGAAACAGAGGCAGAGACCACAGTTTTAAGTTGAAGAATTGTGTTACCATTAGGGGTACAAGTGATGGAACACTGCAGGTTCAGGAATGGTTAGGGAACAGTGTGGAGCCAATGCTTGCCCAAAAAGCGGCTTTTTGAAAATTGGAAAAGGTGTCACCTCAGGGTGAACCTTGAAGTATTTCCTCTTCATAAATTTGAGAATGACTCCTGTGTATGGACAAAAGGGATCCTTTTGAATTTCAGTTGCAACTTTCTTCCCTCCTGTGTCCTCAAGGATGATATAATGATGAAAAAGTCTTTATCATTAATCAGCAGAAGCACACAAGGAATTTCAGCTCCCATCGGTCCTCCTTGGCCAGCTGTTCTTGTGCAAGGCACCACTCAGGGCCAGGTGGCATGAGTCTGGCATTAACTGATTGCTTAATAGAAGAGAAGACTATTCTAAGGAAATCTTAGCCTATTTAAGCAGATATCTCAAAGGACAAATAATTGGCTCTCCAAGGCTTAGTGTGTCTGTCAGAGATGGAATGACGTCTACCTAGAACGATTTCGTTTAGAATGGCCTTTCTTACATGGTTAAAAGTAGGAAAAGTTAATTAATTTTACAATTAAATACTGCTAGACTTTGAATATTTGTGTTCCTCCAAAATTCATGTTGAAACTAAATCTCCAGCACAATAGTATTAAGAAGTGATGCCTTTAGGGGGTGATTAGGTCATGAGGACAATACCTTCATGAATGGGATTAGTAAGTGGCCCTATAAAAGGGCTTGAAAGAGCCTGGTAGGCCCTTTTGTTTCTTCTGCTATGTGAGGACACAGCAACAAGGCACCATCTTGGAAGCAGAGAGCAGCTCTCACCAGACACTGAATCTTCTGACACCTTAATCTTGGACTTCCCAGCCTCTAGAACTGTGAGAAATAAATGTCTTTTATTTATAAATTACCAAGTATAAGGTATGTTGTGATAGCAGCCCTAACTAAGACAAATATTTTAGCAATGGGGAAAAAATTCTTTTCAAATAAAATGTTCCTGGAACAAATGGATATCTATATGTCTAGGGGAAAAAAAAGCCCACTTCTACTTTGCTACACACAAAAAATAATTCAAGAAAAATCATGGACCTAAACATAAAAGCCAAAACCATAAAGCTTCTTAGAAGAAAACAGAGAATATTATAAGACCTTGGGATAAGCAATGATGTCTTATATAGGATAGAGAAAGCACTATTTTTAAAAATTGTATAATTTGGACTACATCAAAATTTGACACCTCTGCTTACCAAATGACATCATGAAGAAAATATTCAGGCAGGCCACAGACTGAGAGAAAATGTTCACATACATATGTCTAACAAAAAACTAGTATCAGACATATTTAACAAATTCTGGCAATGGAATAATACATATATAAACAACCAAATAAAACTAGCGAGCAAAAGATTTGAATAGTCCTACGTAAAGAAAGGCAAATGAATGGCTACTATTCATAAGGAAGCAATTGTCAGTATTTGTAATCAGAAAAGTTAAAGATAAATTCTTGAGATATCATTTTAAACTTAGTATAATTGAAAAAATATTAAAAATTGAGAATTTGGAGCATGCAGAGCTCTCAGTTACTGCAGGTTACAGTGCACAATGGCACTATCAATTTTAGAAAACTCGTGGGTAACTTTTTGTATACAGTTAAACATTTGTATGCCCTATATCCAAGCAATTCCATTACCCCCTCAAAAAGAGAGAATATATTAATCTTGATTGAGAATGCTTATAGCAGCTTTATTTATAATTGCCCTAAACAGGAAATGTTTATAAGCAAGAGAAGGGGTAAATGTTTTCTTATATTCCTACAATGGAAACTACTCAGCAGTAAGAACACAAAACAACAACAGAAGGAAATTTCAAAAACATTATTTTGAGCCAAAGAAGCCAGACGCCAAAGTGTGTATCTCATTGGATTTTACCTGTATGAGGTTCCAGAACAGGAAAACTAACCCACAGTGGTGGAAAAGCAGAACAGTGGTTGTGGCTGGAATAGAAGTAGGATTGACTAAGTATTGTCATGAGGAAACTTTGTGAGGAATGGAAATGTTCCACGTTTTAAGAAGGCATGTGTTAAGTGTCTGCATTTGTAAAAAAATCCTCAGATTGCCCACTTAGTATCAGTGTGTTATACATAAATTACACCTTCATAAAAATACATATAAAAATAAGTGCATCAAGTGCACCTTCTCCTAGATGTTTACAATTCCTTCTTTGTCATGCCATAGGATTCTGACATCTGTATCTGAATATTCATCAGCTTTAAAATAAATTGGTCCATTTGACTAACATGGTTTTCACACCTACTATCTTATTGGCAAATTATGTGAAAGACCTAAATTTGAACTCTTGGCAAATGACAACCCCAAGAACTTCTGGCAGATTCCCAATTTTTGAGCCTTTGAGAAACTGTTTCTTTTATATCCTGAAATTTCCCAACACAAATCTCTGGCTAAAATAATCCTGAAGAAGAAATTAATATGTGTATGTTATAGTTACAAGCTTGGAAGTGTCTACATATCCACAAATCAATGACAGACCTTTGACCATTCAGACTACCACCACTCTTTGTGGTCCACAGTTCTGAGTTTCTAGTATCTTTCTGCTTCAAAGATAAAAGTTCTCTTCTAAGCCGATATTCATGCCAGCTTGCTTTTTTTCTTAAATGTGAGTTTTCCTACCTCATGGTGCAGGGGAAAGAAAATCAAAGTATACCTTTATAAATAAATTCATTGTTAGTAAGTATTTGACTATCTGGTCTATGAAAGACACTGCAGTAAGCCCTATAAAAATATTACAGTTTCTAGTTTCAAGGCATTTTCTCTTCACCTTGACCTCTTTTATAAGTATCAAGACTGTGACAGAGACGTCTTAAGAATAAATAGAGGAACCCTATGACCATTTGAGATAGTTTAATTGCTATTGAACTATATTACTCAGTGCTCTTTTCTGTTGTGAAATTCAAGTGTTATTAAACTGACCCAATCAATTTCAGTTCACTTTCAGAGGGACTCTAATACAGTCCTGGGAGATGAGAACAATAGGCTCCACTGTATCCTTCACAGTGATCTCTGATGACTGAATGATCAGGGCTGTCTGTGTGTAATCATCATAATAAACTTGCCAAGTGGTCTTGAAACACTGGTTATGAATGCATAGGATTTAATTATCAGAGCCGGCAATACCCTAAATGACTTTGCTACTCTCTATGGAACTTTGCATTTAGTACTTACTATGCATTCTTCAAAAAATAAATAGTTCTTACTACCTTACTCCCCAAATACAAGATCATTTTAAAAAGTAGCAAAACCATAATTTTAAAGTGCAACTATCTTTTACTAAGTAAATCTATCAGTTCCTGAATTTAAATAATGAGAATTAAAATAGCAAGTTTAGGGATACAAATGTATATGACTTTGTTCAGTTTCTTTGTTTTAGATAGGACGTTAGGAGAGCAAGGAATATTTTTAAATATGTCAAACCCTTCCATATTGCTGATCTGGGATAGTGAAGTGTGGCTAACTAAGGAGAAAGGGTTTGCGACTTTATGCTATTGTTTTAAATTTATTTTAAGGTGTTTCAAAATACAAATCAGTCCCAGTTCCTCACCAGGTGTATCCCTGTAAGAGCCTGAGTATTTATGACACAGTCTGAAATTGCAATAATCTCTTTAGCTCATAGTTTAATTGCACTGGAAAATTCACTGTCTTAATAGAGTTAGAAGTGCACATGGATTATGAATTTATGTATATGGATTATGGTTTTATGCATTTAGGAAAGGAAAAGGCACAGATGGTTAGGCTTCATAAACTACTTCACTGAAGTATCAAACAAGCACAGGTACAATTCAGGCAGGTGGAAGTGAGAGAAAAGAAAGGGAGAAGAAAAGATGTGCAGATAAATTCATTGGATTATGACACTGCTGTAGAAAATTTGCTTTAAATTTTTTTTCTTGTTATGTAGTAGGAATGAAAGTATCTATTTCCTTGTTTCAAGTTTTTCATAGATGAATTACACTCATACTAAGGGTCAGTGGCTAAGAACTTCAATAAAAGTATTTCTGGCACACATTGAGAACACAGATCTTCTTGACATTCACTGAAATGAGTACACCATTTCAAGTGCATGAGGCCTTCACGTTGTGCTAAGAATTTCCTCTTGGCCTAAACATATATCATGCTGACCCATGAACTAGGGTAAAAGCCACCTATTAAAAAGAAAGTAAGAAGTAAGTTTTCACTTTTGCAGTCAGGAAGACTGGGGAAAATGAAGCTCAGAATGATGTAAGAGAATTTACAAACTGGGACAAACTGTGAGTGAACTTTTCTATACCCTTGGTTAGAAAGAGAAGTCTGAGGGTTGATTAAATCCAGTGTCCAAAAATTGCCTGGGGTTGCAAGGAATTTATAGAAAGAGCCTGTAAAGAGAAGTAGAGATTTCTACTCTTAAAACACCACTCAAAGTAAATGGTTCTTTAATACTAAATTACTAAAAATGTAGTGTGTTGGTTCATTGACCTCCCTTGTGACAATCTGCGTGCTTTATAATTTGTGAATTAAGAGATTGAGTGGTTTGTAGGTAAAGGGAATTGTCAGAGGAGCAGCAGTGGATCAGTAAGCCCAGGATGACTTCCCCTGAGGAACTCACAGCTCAACCTGCAGCCAAATATCTCACAGGAGTTCTGGGCTTTCTTTGTGGAGATGTTTAGTCCCTACTGAATTTAATTGGCTTAAAACTACATTGGGGAAGATATTATACAAAGCAACATTTTCATAGGAGCAGCTTTCTGCCTTCACACATGCGTTTATACTATTTTTAAGTGAAAATGCATGACAGAGTCCAGGATTCATTTATTTTGTCTCTATGGTTTTTGCTTATTTACATCCATCAGTCTCTAGACCCTGGAGATATAATAGTAAAAGATGTCCCTCATGGAAATGACATCATAGTTGGAGAAAGAAAAAAATAGCAAGTAAATAAATATAGATAAAATATAATTTTAAGTAATCATTGCCAGGAAGAAAAATAAAGCAGGAGGGAAGATTTTGGCAGATGATAGGCTTATCAGAGAAGACCTCTTAATGAACTAACGCAGAACCAGGTGGAAATAAGGGGATAAGCCATGTAAAGGTCTGAGGGAAGAACATGTTGCCAAGAGAAATACTGTTAAAACACCTTGAGGTGATAGTAAGCCTGGCATGATTGAGGACAATAGGGGCCATTATAGCAAGAGTGAGTGTTAGTCTGTTCTCACACTGCTAATAAAGACATATCTGAGACTGAGTGATTTATAAAGGAAATAATTTTAATTGACTCAAGATTCAGCATGGCTGTGGAGGCCTCAGGAACCTACAATCATGGCAGAAGGGGAAGCAAACACATCCTTCTTCACATGGTAGCATCTAGGAGAAGTGCTGAGCAAAAAGGGGGAAACGGCCCTTAAGAAACCATCAGATCTCATGAGAACTCACTATCCTGAGAACAGCATGAGGGTAACCAAGTGAACGTCCCCCATAATTAAATTACCTCCCACTGGATTCCTCCCACAACACTTGGGGGTTAAGGAACTACAATTCAAGGTGAGATTTGGGTGGGGACATAGCCAACCCATATCACTGGGTGAGCAAGAGGAATATTTGTAGCAATTGAGTCTGGAGAGGTAAGCAGAAGACTAACTACCCAGGCTCTTGTCCATAGTACGGACTCCCCCTGTTTTCAGAAATGGGGAAGAGCACCATTAAAGGAGTGATCAAGAAGGGAATGGTATAAAGTGAGTTAAAAACCACCGTACTTACCATATGAACATTGACTCTTTGAAGCAACAGTAGGCAAAACCAAGAGGAGGTAGAGGGTTTCTAAGGCAGCTTAGGCAAAAAGTGATGGCAGCTTGAGTGAGGGTGAAAGCTCTGGAAACTGAGCAGTGATCAAAACCCATATGACTTAATAGATAAGCCTGCCAGGCTTGTTGATAGGTAGGCTGTAGTTTATCAGAATAAAGGGGAACTCATAATGATTGCAAGGTGGAGCCCAGGCCAGTGGGGTATGAGAATGCCATTGTAAAGAGGAGAGACACAGGGAGGGATAGATTTAAGGGCAAAGGGACATCAAAAGTTCTATTTTGGACATGCTAATTCTTATGAGTCAGAAATCAAAGGAGAGATGCTTAATAGAAAATCAAATATGTGTATTTAGAACTTGAAGGTATTGGGGCTAGAGAAGAAAATTTAGGATATTTTAAAAATATTTATGGAAAAATCTCAAAAATATGAGACAGAATAATGTAAAGAACTAGATTTCCCATAACTTAGTTTTAACACTTATCAGCTGATTACTGCTCTTGTTTCAACCATGTCCCCATGACCATCTGCCACCACTTTCTTCTCTGTCATATTATTTTGGAGTAAACCTCAGACATTGTATTATTTTATAAGTAAATACATATGAATTTTAGTATGTATATAGCTGGTTTTTGAAACCATGGATCTGTTCAAAATTATTTAGGAAGAGAGCAAATAGACCTGAGAAGTTTGAGTTTTGGAGCATCCCAGAATTTAGGGGTCAGGAAGAGACTCCAGCAAGGACCAAAAACAGCTGCCACCAAAATAGAAAATTAAACTAGGGGAATCTGTTACCTTGGAAACCAAGTGAAAATAGGTATTTACTTTGTGTCAGATGTTTCTGAGAAGTAGAATAAGAAAGGTACAAAGAATTTACCATTGAATTGAACAAGGTAGAAATCATTGTTAATCTGACAAGTGTGGTTTCCCTAAAGTGATGGTGACAAAATATTGACACGAATGGGTTAAGGACAGAATGGCAAAAAGTGACATTTAGGCAACAAATATGAATAACTTCTTAGAAATGATTTGTTCAAAATAGAAGTAGAGAAATGGGGCAGGAGTGAGAGGGTCACTTGAACACCAGGTCGAGGAGCAATTTAACTTTTATATCGCAGAAGATATTGCTACATGTTAATATGCTGATAAAAATCTGCTACAGAGGGGAAATTTGATGATGTGCAGGAGAGAGAGTGGACAAGTGCAAAGTGAAATCCATAAGCAGGTGAAAGGCAAAGGCCTTTAGTGCACGTGTGCAGGGGTTGTCTTTAGATAGAGCAGTGGCAGTTCATCAATTTTAGCAGGAGGAAAGGCAGCATATATTGATCCAAGTGTAGGCAGGTTGGTAGATTTGAGGGAAGAGAAGTGAGAGTTGTTCCATTCAGAATTCTTCTATTTTTTTCAATTACATAAAGATTGAGGTGGTCATTTAATAATGAAGCAAGTTAGATCTTACTAGATATTTTGAGAAGAGAGGAAATGCTGTGAAACAACCCTCTTAAAAAAAATGAAAGAATGGATTTAGGAAATATAGTAGATTTGCTGTCAATGTTGAGGTTCCATTTTAAATGTACGGTCAAAATTTTGAGTGGGTCCAGTTATTAAGTTTGGTAGGTTTTTTCCACCTATTCAGGCTGCTCACATACAGTAGTAGAATAAGAAAACAGCCAAGTTTTACCAAGTAAGGTTTTAACATGTTGAAGAAAAACCAAGTTGGAGTTGATGATGTTTGCAAGGGATTGCTTATGGTGATAAATCATGGCATCTAAGATAGGTTAAATAAAAGAAAATAAAAGGAGGAGGAAGAGAGAAAGACTTAGTGATTAATGAATTGGCAGTTTCACTGGGGCCAAAGCAGTAGAGCAGCTGGGGAGCTACTGTGAACGACTTTAAAGAATAGGAAGTGAAAAATAGAGACAGGATTGATTAAATCTGAGTTGATGATAATTATCCATGTAGTGAACATCATGGCAATAGTTGGCCAAGACTGGGAAAAAGATCACTGGAAATAAAAATAACAGCAAATTGATAGTCCAAAGTGTTGAATTACCTACCTGTGGTGAACGAGTCAGAACAATAACTGAAGTGCATTCGAAGACAGGGAGCAGGTACTTTTTTGTTTTGTTGTGTTGTGTTTTTAGACATGGCCTAGCTCTGTCACTGAGGTTGGAGTGCAGTGGCACAATCGTGGCTCACTGTAGCCTCGACCTTTCTGGCTTAGGCATTCCTCTCATCTCAGTCTCCTGAAGAGCTGGGACTATAGGAATGTGCCATCGCACCTGTTATTTCTGGTATTTTTTTGTAGAGATCAGGTTTTGCTGCCTGGTCTTGAACTCATAGGCTCAAGCAATCCACCTACCTCAGCCTCCCAAGTTGGAATTACAGGCATGAGCCATGAGCCACTACGCCCAGCCAGTGAGCAGGTTCTAAATATTTTTTAAGGAAAGAAATGATAACCAGAAGGCCAATGGGTAATTCAAACAAGAAGCAGTTGCAAATTTTGTGGTATGGTGGCCAGCTTCAAAGACCCTTGAGTTTATTGAGGGTTAGAGGAAGGAGAAATGATCTGGTGTGGTAGCAAAGAACATGATGAAGCCCTCCTTTCCTTGATGTCATATATTCAGGAGGAGGATAGGATATTGGAGAAAAAAATACCCTCCATTTACACGACTACAAGGGTATCTTTGATCTCGAAAGATGTTTAGGTTTCAGTTAGGCAAGTATGAGAAGAACATGAAGGCTGTTGTGAGAGAGCTAAAAAGAGGCAGGAGTTTAGGTCAGATTTGGGTTGTGTGGAGCTGATTAAGACTAAGTCCACCCAATGACAGATGATTGGGAGGTTTCTGCTTGTGTTGGTGACTGCAGTAAGCAGGGATGAGAGATTAATAAGTGAAATCCTGTTGAATGTTGTGGTCATCCTGTTGTTAAAGATAGTTAGCTAATCACTGCCTCCTTCCTCACCAGGATTGGTCTCCTAGGTAGTTTGTAGTGCTAAAGTGCTGGTTTCCTAGGGAGGGGAATGTGGTTTTACCATGATCACCGGGGGTTCACTCAATTTCAGTAGCAGAGATCTGTAAACTTGTTTTATAGACTACAGCAGACAGTGTCCTGCCAAGGGGAGAGGAGGTTTTAGCAGGAGTAGATGGTCAATAAATGTTCCCTTTCTTTGTCTTTTTCTTTCTTGTCTATCACAAAGAAATATTTTCAGGAAATGGAGGTACGATATAAAGTTCACAGAGCCTGAATTAATTAAGTCTTGTTAGAACAACATAATTTAAGGAAGCCTGTTTCAAATTTTACACTGCAAAAGAATCATGTTGGAAACTTAATAGAAATGCAAATTTTTGGGACTCCATCACAAAAGAGCTATAGATCTGAGATGGGTAAGGGGCACCCTATGTTTTCTTTTGCCTAGGACAAATATAGTTTATGCTCATTAGCCTGGCATGATTATTTACAGCAATCTCTTTCACTCTCAAAAATGTCCTGGTTTGAACAATAAAGTATATGGTAACCTTAGAAATAGGATTTGAGAATCTGCATTTAAATGAGCACTCCAGGTGATTTCAATGCAAATGGCCTAATTTCCATGCTCTGAGAAACTCTTACTTGAAGGGATATTACTGTTTGTTTTGCCAGTTGTGGTCATTATACCTTTTCTGATCTGGTCAAGTATAGTCCACCTATCCCAGGTCCCCATGTTTAAAAATAACTGCAGAAGTTCAATGGCTTTATGAAAAAGGCACATTGATGTATTCAGAAATGACTGGATCTTACTCTGAAATGACAACTATATATGATTTATTATACGAGCTTATTCATACACAGAAACACATACGGAGACACAGACACACAGAAGCTAGGCCTGTGGAATAGTGCGTACTCTGTCCTGGGGTTTCTTCTAAGCACTTTACATACATCAGCTCTTGTGAACCCAAAAATCACACTTTTAATTTCCAGTAATATTATTTCCACTTTAAAGTGTGGCACAGAGAAGTGAAACAATTTGTTCAGTATCACACAGCTAATACGTGGCAGAGCTTGGATTCCAAACCAGGCAAGCCAGCTCTCAGCCTACACTATTTTTCTTTTTTTGAGATGTAGTTTCACTCTTGTTGCCCAGGCTGGAGTGTGATGGTGCAATCACGGCTCACTGAAACCTCTGCCTGCTGGGTGCAAGCGATTCTCCTGCCTCAATATCACAATTAGGGATATTGAGTAGCTGGGATTACAGATATGTGCTACCGTGCCTGGCTAATTTTGTATTGTTTATAAATACGGGGTTTCACCATGTTGGTCAGGCTGGTTTCCAACTCCCGACCTCAGGGGATCCAACAGCCTTGGTCTCCAAAGTGCTGGGATTACAGGCATGAACCGCTGCACCCGGCCTTCAGCCCACACTTCTAACCACTATGCTATCATGCCCCACAACTCTTATTCTGAGAACACATGAATCTTCATTTCCTTCTTACTAAAATCTGGTGATAATCCTTAACAGATTACCCACTTGTTATCACTTTGTATTATCCGATTTCTACTAACCTTCGATGTGTCTCACTGACTTCTTGTCCCTCTTTTATTATGAGTTACATTCAGAATCTTTATTATTTGTAGATGGGCTTGTCTTTTCAACCACAAAATTCTGCCAAAATTATAGGCTTTCTTCATTCTCAAATGTGGCAAGAGAACTTACTCATTCACCAATTACTAACAGCTATTTTGTTGCATTATACATAATTTTCTCATTCAGTCTTCGTAACAGTTCTGAGAGGTGAATATTTTTATCTTGCTTTTTAAAATAAAGAAAATAGAGTTTAAAGAGCATGAGTCATTTTGCCAAGGAATCAGGATTAGTGAGACCAATGTGTGACTGGGCTGCTACCTGGAGAGCTAGAGTGTACACTCTGCTTTAACACAAGCAATAACTTCATTGTTTTATTTGCTTGCCTCTAATGCTCTCTTCTTAACCTGTGTTGATAATAGCGTAAGGAAGGATCCTATTCCCTTCTCTTTGGTGAAGAGAGCCACTGCTTTCATAAAGTCTAAGATGAAAGCAATAACATAAAAGATTCACTTTCAGCAATATGTGAGGTGTTGGTATTTAACAACAGAGGCGTTGTACTTATATAACAGGTGTTGCTGTTCACACTCAATTGTAGGTCCTCCTCCTTGACCTAAAAAGGACTTACATGAGAGGGTGTGGTGGTTCATGCCTATAATCCCAGCACTTTGGGAGGCCAAGGCGAAAGAATCACTTAAGCCCGGGAGTTCAAGACCAGCTTGGGTAAGAAAGCAAGACCCTGTCTCTACAAGAAAAATTAAATGTTAGCTGCTGGGCATGGTGGCATGCACCCGTAGTTTCAGTTACTTGGGAGGTTATAGTGGGAGCATGGCTTGAGCCCAGGAGTTCAAGGCTGCGGTGAGCTATGATCACACCACTACACTGAAGCCAGGGCAACACAGAGAGCCACACTCTGTTTCTAAAATAAATATAATAAGTGAAAAATAAAAATTACCTGTTTCATAACATTTACTCTTCTATACATGGGTCTATCCATCAGTAAGAGAACATTATTACAATGGCCAGATGACTAATGGCCATTATTACAATGGCCAGATGACTAATGGCCAGATGACTAATAATTAATTTAAAAAATCATGAAAATACCCCCCTTTGCCATGGTGGATATGTGTTAGGGGGACCAGGGCCATCAATTGCACTAAATATAATCCTTTAATTACAGCTGCTTCTCATCCATCTGATCATAAAATATATATTTGAAAAAGGATCAATTCATCAGCACTTTCAAATAAGAAACCTTAACACTGAGTTGTTTTGAGAAACTTTGCCACAATCAAGGCTGTAGAATACAAAGAGAAAAAAAAAAATGAAGAAAAAAGCTGAAGAAAACTGACTACCACAGCCAAGGACACAAAACAAGTCCCCTGAAAGTGTTGCCTCTGACATGGCCCAAGTTTCTTTAAGATTTTTAATAAGGCTGAGTAACTGGGTATAACTCCTCAAAGCAGTGTGACAACCTGAACTATCCTGTGTCTGTAAAATCTCTTATTTTTTTTTCATTCCCTAAGTCCATACAGAGTCATATTTTCCTCACTGGGAAGCTCAGGTTCAAGACAGCAGTAGTTTTTACTCTCAAAAGGAAGTCAGAGATTAAACAGAGATAATATTCTTGCTGTTTATCAAAAAATGGAAAGGACACTGAGTTTTACTGTTGGAAGAGACCCCGAAGTCCCTGCAGATAATGTATATCTTGGCTGCTTTTCCTCAGACATTTCTCCCAACATTGCTAATACTTTCCTCCTCGAAGGGGAAGCCTTGGGAACTTCTTGAGAGTTTGAGGTTCAGATAATGGTTCCTAATTATAAGATGTGAAGGACTGCATCAGTGCATCTAGTTTATAGTCACTTTGTTGCTGTGGGAAATCCATTTGATAGATGGACAGTTAGATGATACAAATATACACATGCATGTAGGTGTGTCTATATGTTTTAATGTACATAGAGCTGTAATAACTCTCAGTATGCACTGTGTAAGTTCAGATAACCACAATCAGTAAAATTGAATTAAAATTTGTAGTGTGTGTATGTTCACATGCAGGAAAGTGACTAGCGATTATATGGCCCAAACTAGAAATTACATCTTCTTCTTGGACAACCTGGGATTAGTTTCTTCAGGTTTAGTACATGAAAAAAAAAAAATGCATTTACTGGCCCTCATATTTCTTAAACAAGATCTAGTCACTTTTTTGCATCTTAAAAGTGGATAGTTATATATCCTGAATCTAGATATTTACAGGAGGATGTGTATTTTAAATTCTGTATCATTTCAGTTCAAGCATGTTAAAATCCTTCTTTACCTATTTTTATTTTTGTGAACACAAACTGTATTGTACCCTGCACATATACAAGGATTTTAAGATAAGTTGACAACAGGTCTCCATTTAACATTCAGTGTACATTTGATGTCTCAATAAAGTTTTGTTGATTGAAGCAAGTGTAGGGGTTAATGGAGTTTAGTGCCATCATATTATATGCCCAATGATGATTTCAAAACCCTACAGAGATTTTTCTCAGGTTTTGACTGCACTTCCCACTTATTTAAATCTGGCACAAGGGAGAAAATAATCACTTCATGACAATTCATGTCACAGTTCTATTTTAAGCACCAGGATGCAATCTAAAGTGATCATTCTTTTATTGTTGTTTTCAGCATAAGACTGGGGCTGCTTCCGGTTAATTTGACTATAAAATTTGCAACAATAAATATGCTTGGAGTTAGATTCCCAGCTTTGCCATTTACTAACTGTGTGACCTCGAACATGTTCTAAACCATTATGCCTTGGGTTTCCTATTTTAAAAGAAGGGGTGGCAATAATGCATAATGTATAGGGATGAAATAAGGATTAAGTGATATGAAGCCTTTGAAAAAGTTTAGTGCAGTCTCTGGCACCCCTGCTCTTTAATAAACTTCCCATAACAGACACAGAACAGAATTTTAAGGCCTAAGGATCCCAATCATCAATTTATTCCAACTCACTCCTCTCATAGATCAGGAAATGAAGGCCTAAATGGATGAAGTGATTTATTCAGATTGTTAGAGCTGAGCCGTGACAGAAGCCCTGAACAGGAGCTCTGGTTTCCCTGTTCTCAGTGTTTCCCAAGCACAAGTTTGTCTATTAAATCAAGGATGTAACATCAAATATATTGTTCTTCCTGAATTCCATGAACCAGGTGAACAGGGCTGGTGAATTAGGAGTGCCTTGGCAGTTACATGGTTTAGGGGAAAAAGAAAAAAAAAAAGAGGTTGGGCATGATGGATCACGCCTGTAATCCCAGCACTGTGGGAGGCTGAAGCGGGCACATTACTTGAGGTCAGGAGTTCGAGACCATCCTGTTCATCATGGTGAAACCCCATCTCTACTAATAAAAATTAGCTAGATGTGGTGACAGACACTTGTAATCCCAGCTACTTGGGAGACTGAGGCATGGGAATCATTTGAACCTGGGAGGTGGAGGTTATATTGAGCCGAGATTGTGTCACTGCACTCCAGCCTGGGGACAGAGTGAAACTGTATCTCATAAAACAAACAAAATAAAAAACAAAAAAGCATGGGTTCTGAGTTATCACTAAGTAGTTAGATAGCCTTCAGCTCTTCCTCTTGTGTTCCCATCAGGACAGCTGGCTCCATTTTAGGCCCTGAAACATCAGTCCCTGCCACTTTTTACTCCCCTACTTTATGACCTTCAGAGAGCATTACTTCATTCCTCAAACAATTGTTGAACACCTCCTAAAAGCCAGGTATAACTCTGGGTTGAGCCACCTACAAGTTTCTAAAACACCAAGCTCCTTTTTTTCACCTTTCTGGTTCCCAGTTACATCTTTTTAGCCCTCTAGGTCTCTGAAAACCAATATATTACTCTCTCAGAGTCTTGCCAGATATATTATTTTAAAACTCTCTTCTTTGGTCTGGGAACATACCCTCCTTCTTGTGACTGTGACTGATGAGCATATTTTGGAGGAAATCTAGTTCTCAATTATCCGGTAAAAATGCTAAATGGGCTCTTGGCAGCTGGAGATAGAGTAAGATAAAAAGAGTATTATTACTACTAAATAATAATTCGGTGTCTTGCTCCAGTTTGCATAAGACCCCGGCTGTTTGCTGTCCTGCTTCCCGGAAATCACTGAGGCAGAGCAGCTAAGGACTGTGCTGCTAATTGGAATGAGCCTGAGTGGAGACCGTGACCCAGGGAGAAAGTTGATGTCACTTTTAGTCAGAGGGCAGGAAAGTACATTCTAGAGACATGCTATTATGTACTGTTGAGATTAAAAGAAACCCAGGTTCTAAAAATTCATGAAGAAAAAATTTTTAATGAGAGTTTTTGTTTATTTGCATTAGTGATTGCTTACTGACCCAATTAATGAGAAGCCAGAACTTCAGTTGCAGAAGAAAATAAGAAGAAAAGTAAAAGCATAACTGCATAAAATGTTATTCAAAATCACTTGAAGGGAAAATGTTTTTTAATTATATAATCAAAATTATTTGTATATATTATTTTAAATTATACATGCCAGTTTGGGTATAATAGTTTATAGAAGTTGAGATCTTACAAAGATGGAGCCAAGGAAAGCATAGACATGGTCTCTAGTGTATACAACAGAATGAACTGTCTTTAGTATGAATTATTCCAGCCATAAAAAGTTTCTTATAACTAAAATTTAAACATTCCAAAATGTCTTATAACTCGTGTGCTTGTGAGTGAATACTTGCATGCATGTACTTATTTTAGTCAGCTACCTGTTACTCATGCCTGAAGGAAGACTCAGTGTTTTGGGAAGCAAGGAACATAGTACATCTGTCCCTGTTCTGTCTTTATTGAGCTCTGTGAATCTCCAAGTAATTTTCTGAACTCAGTTTTTTTCATCTCTAGAATAAACCCATTGTCTTGTAAACCTATTGCTGTTCATGTATTTTAATTCTATAAGCCTATAAATGTGGATATATTTTAGTACAGGTCTTTCTATTTATCTACCCATAGGTAGATGTAAATTGAGTAATATAACTATGTTTGCAACATCCTCTCCTCTCCATCTGCCAACTTTGTACAATGGAAAGAAGCTTCCTGGCTGAGGTTAACAACCTACGGGGGTGTGAATTTTCTTTTGTTGCCTATTTGAGGAAATGGGCTGTACCTCAATTAAAAAGAGATAAGAAAGGGTAGATGGATTTTAAAATTAGAGCTTGAAGTGCTCTAGAAGAGGGACAGGAGGATCCGAATGAGAGAAATGAATCAGTAAACCTAATCAGTTAGGAGTGGAGTTTGGGGTATAGAGGAAGGTGTATGACCAGAGATAATTAAAAATCATATTTTTTCGTTAATTTCTAGGACCTGAGTTTCCTTCTTGAACATTTTGAGGAGCTACTTGAAGGACTTTGGGAAGCTAGATAGGACCTCTTGTTCTGAAAAGAACTTTGTGGAGGGCTTTTGGGTTCTCCTGGCACCACCTGAAATATTTTAATGATTATAAAAATATATTTTCAGTGGCTTTTAGATACTGTTTGAGTCCATCCTCACGTTGAAGGGGACATGTGGCAGCTTGGGTTTATTAGGGTATGTAAGGATATGGTGCATAGTGTTCAAGTTCTTGTTCCATATCAATCATTTTCCATTCCCTCATGACCATTACTGCTGCTCTAGCCACCTTGGCACCAGACAATGTGTTACATGACTTTGTTCTATCAAATAGCATCTCACCACACTTTCATTGACAAATCTGCTCCTAAGTCTATTTCTCACTTTGGTTTCTTCTGTGTCTTCACCATATGGGTGATTGTGTTGATCTCACTGCACACTGAAGATGGAAGATGACAGCTATAGAGTAGAGGATACCACAAAGCTGTTTCATAACAATAGAATCTGGAGCAGGACATGGTGGTCCACGCCTATAATCTCAGAACTTTGGGAGGCCAAGATGAAAAGATCACTTGAGCTGAGGAGTTCAAGACCAGCCTGGGCAAGATAGTGAGACCCCATGTCTACAAAAAAATTTTAAAAATTAGCTAGGCATAGTAATGCACACCTGTAGTCTCAGCTATTTGGGAGGCTGAGGCAGGAGGATCACTTGAGCCGAGGAGTTCTAGATTATGGCAAGCTATGATTGCACCACTGCACTTCAGCCTCAGTGACATAAGGAAGACCCCCATCACTAAACACACACACACATGCACGCACACATACACACATGAGTCTGGTAACTCTCTACGGAGGAAGCTATGAAAGTATCTCACAGAAACAACTAAAATCAGCTTTCGTAGGCATGCACATGTACAGCAGGTCACTGGCCCTGGCATAAGTATTATTCAGTCTTTCTATAGAGTCTCAGGTGTCCCATGGAGTAGGTAATTTAACAGAGATAGACATGGGGCTAAATAGCCTACAGACTGGGTGCTCTATGTGTCTCTTTCTATGGCATTTTATACTTTCCTACATGTTCTCATATGTTATTTGATCCCCTTTGCCACCCTGTGAAGCAGTCAAGGCAAAAGCCAAGACCCCAGATGAGGAGTCAAACTTAGAAAACTGAAGTTAGTTACCCAAGCACGTGGGTACTGTCAGAGTCCATGGTATAACTCTGGGCTTTGGATTTGAGTCCATCTCTCTATCACCTATAAGATGTTCTCTTGAGTGAATCTGATCAAGGTCAGAACCAACCCTTAGTGTTGCCACGGACTTTGTAGTCAGTGATCCTGTAGGGTCATTTGGTCCTTTCACTAGGGTTGGCTATTGTTTCACTGTATTTTCAGCAGGGTCGGTTCTAGAAAATTCAGAGGTAAGAAAAAACCACAAGCTTCTTTAAGAACTTAATTTCCTAGATCCTGTTTAATTGTGGCGTGTGGGAGGAGTTTGTTTATTTAGATTGCCACTAATTAAAGAAGAAGAAGAACTCATCCTAGTTTAGAAATGGGGAAAGTGAGGCATAGAACATTGCTAGAATCCTCTTTAGTCATTTTCTTCCTTCCTTATTCTAATCACCTCCATCATATTCTTAATATGTGACTATGGGAAAAAGAATGCGCTGATTCAGGTGGAAAATACGGTGCAGCTTATTAAGATGAATCATTTGGTGATGACATTCATTGTGGTCAAACTGTTGGCCTTGGGACTATTCTTTTGTTGGAAAATTTGAGGATGTGTTAATTTCTTATTTTGAAAAGACACTAAGCTATTTAGAGTCTTCTTTCAAAATTATGTGCTTGGGAGTAGAACATCAGCTTGGCAAAAATCAGTATTGGAATTCCCTCGTCTCTTGATTGGACTTCTTGATAACTACCAGACAAGTAAATTCAGTAAACATTTGGCTCAGGGCAAATCTTCTGCATATTTATCAGAAAGTTTTCCTTAACTATAGCTGATTATTTTTTGCTTTTTTCTGTCCTGTTTATGTCTAATCCTTTTTAATCTATTATAAAACCTATGCTTGTTGAGGTTCATCTGACTCTCTACCCAGAAGCCATGGAGAACAGCCAACTTCGAGATGACATGTCATAGGAACTGTGGTGCCTGCCTTTGAATCCTAAGCAACCACTGAGTTGCTGAGGTGTATCTAGTCACTAATTTCACAGTGAATCAATGCCCTCCCTATAAAAAAAGAATGAAATTCTTCTGTAAAAATAGTTGTGAAGGTAGACAAGTCAGCTTGCTCTGGGACTATAAGTTCATGGAAAGTAAATGATTGAGAAAGACAGTGATTTTACAAATTTAAAACAAATGTATCTCATAAAAATTTTTTATAGCCAATCATGGTGGCACACAGCTGCAGTCCCAGCTACTCAAGAGGCTGAGGCAGGAGGCTCACTTGAGCCCAGAAGTTTGAGATTACCATCTGCCATGATCTTGCCATTGCACTCCAGCCTTGGTAACAGAACAAGACTCTTTCTTTAAAATAAATAAACTAGTTAATTGAATCTTTAAAATTCCTCCTTATATAATAGATTTCTCAAAGTCAAATATGTATTATTTATTTTTTCTTTATTAGAATATGATGTGTACCGAATCACAGAAGTAATTACAGGAAGACGTTTCCACCAGGTGTCACCCTGAGTGTCTGAATCACTAAATATGACAGGGCTGTGGCCTCTATTGTATGATTCACGAATGGTAGTTGTTATTCTCTTCTGAGTGGCTCATGGGCACTGCTCCCTGTGCCTGGCAGCACATGCAGAGAAACCCACTTCAGATGACCCTGCTGAGGTAATCTGAGGTAAAAAGGTTAAAGGGTGGCTTTGGTGGTTGTGAAAGAACGTGAGGCAAGGTAGACAGTCCGGTAGACTCAAAAAACTGGTTTACGATTTCAACTTCACTTCCTATTTTGTGGCAATAGGCCAACCATTGAACTCTCAAAGTTCAATGTCTTCACCTGTAATATGAGATCTTTACATCACAAATCTGTTGTGATGATTCAGCAAGATAATATTTGAAAGTTTTTTATGTAGGAGGCACTCAATAAGGATGTATGAAATTCACTGGAATATTAGTTGTTGTGATGAGTTCTGGCTAAGGGCTACTACAGAATTTTCAGAATCATAAATGTGCTTTTCCCAAACTCTAGTCCATGGAATATGACCATGTCTTTAGTGGACAATAGGTTTTACATAAAAAGTATACATTTCATCATCAAATAAGCTTGATGAGACTCAACTGGAGAGCCGTAAAATGAACCTTAGTATACGAAAGTCACCAAAAATTATATTATTAAAAATTCATCCAAATGTTTAGTAAACTTTTTTTATCATAGAATACATTCTCACAGAATGTTTATTACGTTTTCAACATATCTTGAAAAATACGATCACAGAATCTGGGACAGGTAAGAAGTCTTAGAAATTATCTAGTTCAGCCAGGTGCTGTGGGTCACGACTGTAATCCCAGCACTTTGGGAAGCTGAGACAGGCAGATCATTTGAAGCTAGGAGTTTGAGACCAGCCTGGCCAACATGACAAAACCCTGTCTCTATGAAAAATAGAAAAATTAGCTGGGTATGGTGGTGCAGACCTGTAATCCCAAATACTCAGGAGGCTGAGGCATGAGAATCACTCGAATTCACAAGGTAGAGGTTGCAGTGAGCTGATGCTGTGCCAGTGCACTCCATCCTGGGCAACAGATCACAGACCCTGACAAAAGAGAGAAACAGAGCGAGAAAGAAAGTGCAAGTGAGAGAGAGAAAGGTAGAGAGGAAGGGAGGGAGGGAGGGAGGAAGGGAGGAAGAAAGGAGAGAGAAAAGAACACAAAAGAAATCTAGTTCAAACCCTGCTTCATTTTACTTTATAGGCAAAGATGGTGGATTCATAGGGATTAAGGAGTTTATTTAAGATTACACCACTAATTAATGGCAGACCCAGGACCATAACACAGATTGATACTCTTTCCATTGTACTACTTGCTACAGGTCTAGATTAGTGCTCCCTTGCACTTAATAAATTATTTATCAAGGGTCTTTGGAATGGCTTTCCATATCCTTGTTTCTACACACAAACTTTCTACTTCCCATGGTAAGATCCTCAACATTTAAACAATGCCTTTGTCTTTTTTACTACATCAGTGAGCAGTTGCAGCGTCAACAAGATGCACACGTTGAGTTGAGAAATAGCTAGTTTTAAACATCAGACATCACTCAACTGTATGCCACTTATTTCAGCTGTCCTGGACGAGCGCATTGAATCCCTATTCTACAGTTGAACAGTAAAAGTTCCAAAACTGAGAAGGACCCAGTCCTTCAGGGGTTTTAACTAAAGAGCCATGTTCAGAGGTTTTGTTAGTTTTATGAGCTCTTTAGTGATCTGTAGCAATCCTGTTAGGTTTAGAAACACACATTTCTTGCGTGTGTGTGTGTGTGTGTGTGTGTGTG
Source organism: Cacajao melanocephalus (assembly GCA_963573385.1). NCBI lineage: Eukaryota > Metazoa > Chordata > Mammalia > Primates > Pitheciidae > Cacajao > Cacajao melanocephalus. The sequence continues at coordinate 176,852 of CAUYLG010019633.1, forward strand.
TGTGTGTGGACAAAGATCAATACTTACGGCAAGGCCAGAGTATATACCCTGTAGGTATTTAGACTCCTTCTTTAGCTTTTGCTGTAAACTCATCTTCCCTGACTTTAAAAATTATAGCTAAATAATTTGGCATGTGACCAGTATTTGTAAAAAATATTTATCCCATTCTATTTTATACCATTTAAATACAAAAAGAGTCTTCAAAAACAAACAATTAGTCTTCATTCTATTTTTTATTGATGGCAACATTTAATCTGTGGCTTGGTACCTTGTAGGCCCTTAGCAGGTTTTGTCTTCATCTTAACTGTTGAACTCAAAATGAAGCAAACATTTGAATGAAAATTTTTCTTAAATGTTGCTATGCTTGTATTAAAGAACTGGCACATCACTTAGTGGCTAGGCTGAATAAAATAATTTCCATTCTCTTCTCGGTTATAGCGTTACCTGAAACACTATAATTTTGTGTTTTCTACCTTATTCTATAGGATTTTTAAATTCCTAGGATATCTAACACACAGATTGTTTGTACCATTAAATCATGTCTGTTTAAAATAATCATGAATAGTCAAAAAATTCTACATCAGAGTCAAAAAATCATATGCCTAACTTATCTAGGGTGATTATGAATTGTCAAGCTTATGAGTTTTCAAGAGGTGCCCTTATGAGATAAGTTTAATTAAGCAAGGCATTCTATTAATCATTTCTAATTACTCATGCAAATCACAGATGCTCTGGCCTGTGGTTTAATAGCCTGATTTGATCTCAAATGCAGCTGATGACTGTGGCCCAATGGGTATTTCAATGAACGTGTCTTCACTGATCTTGTTAAGGTATCTAGATATGATAATTGTTAGAAAGCCATAGTTTGATTTGTTACGTGTTACAAGTGTTTTAATTGCTGAATTAAAGAGGCAAAGGTAAAAGAATGCAGGAAAATGTTGTATTGCTCTATATAGCAATAAAGTGCAACAGGCACACGTGCATCTCTTTTCCTGTCTCTGCACTATTCAGGGTGCTGAATCAGAGATACATTCCTTTTTGTGCCTCAACACAATTTCTAACTATTCACCCCAAAATTGATGCCAATGAAAAGATGTTATCTTGAGTTCAGCACCATCATTTACATGTATAAATAAAGCACATAGAAGAATACCAAACTTATTCAACCTCATTTCAAACGTCTTCCCTGGGTCATGGTTTAAAATTCAAAAATAAGGTTAAAAAATGGAGACTCTTTACTCATTCCTGTTCCAAATTATTTAAGAACACTTATAATTGCAAAACTACCATGCTTTTAGAGTGAATACATAGTCCCTCTGATTTGTGTAATACTGTTTTTCAAAATTTGTAGATAGTAAATTATAAATTGATTTTATATATTTATAAATTAATTTGATAATTGTTTACAAATATATTTATAATTTAGAATCTGTAAATTTCAAAAAACAGTAATTTACATATGAGTGGGATTATTATTTATTCACTCTAAAAGCAATGCTTGGTGAATGTATAAATTCAAGGATTACCTTGTGGCCAAACATAGAGACTCATGCCTATAATCCCAGCAATTTGAGAGGCTAAGGCAGGAGGATCCCTTGAGACCAGGAGTTGGAGATCAGCCTGGGCAACATAGTGACACCATGTCTCTGCAAAAAATAAAAACAATTAGCTGGCCATGGTGGTCCATACCTGTAGTCCTAGCTTTTCAGGAGGCTGAGGTGGAAGGATCGCTTGAGCTTAGGAGTTAGAGGTCACAGTGAGCTATGACTGCAGCACTGTACTTCAACCTGGACAACAGAGTGAGACCTTGTCTTTAAAAAAAAAAATGTAATAATTCCACTGTCCCTTTAAAGGTTATATTCCATAGGTTGGAACCTCTGTACATTTTCTGCTCTACAGCAAATTTAGTTCCGTTTTTATCTTCCTACTTGGATGAAAATATTGAAACCCCCAGTACACCAAGAAAAAAAACACACACACCCCGTGAAATGTCCCCTAAACATATGTAGCCAATTTAGGCAAGCCTGAGGAGCATTCACAACTTTAACATCCTTGCCCTCTACCCTTTTTCCTTCACTAAGAATCCTACTTTATTTTATAATCTGAGTCATTTTAGTGTCCTCTTGGACATTCCCATGATCAAAATCTGCTGTCGCAAAATGTCTTGCTAAATCAATTTGTAGTAAGGTATAAAGGACAGATAAAGTTTAATTTGCATTTGAATAGAGATCCCCCTGTTTCACTAAAGGAATTAGGCTCTGACCTGAAATTTTAGGCATCAGCAAATAGATGATAGGAAGGCCTATTCAAAGAAATTGAGCCTTCCTAGTACCCATGAAATCACACTAAATGTTGGTTCACTTATTCACCCACCAGAGAAACAGAGCAATCTAGTAGTTATAGGCATAGGTCCGGGAACCAGACTGCTTAAGTTTAAATTTAGTCTCAGACATCGTCTTAATATATGTGACTTTGGGCATGATTTTTTCTGTAGCTTGTTTGTGCCTAAGTTATACCAGGTGAGGGTTATAAAGAAAAGGGGATAAAGATAAAGCATCTACATCATAGAGTTGTAGATTATAAAAACCCATGATTCAATGCACGTGGAATGCTTAGAAAATATCACACACATGTCAGTGCTCTGGATGTGTTTGATATATAACATAATTACTGGTGTGGCTGAACCTGAATCTTTATGGTCTTTCTGTCAAAAACAAGCCTGAAATCCCTGAAGATGTCTTATTCTTGAGGACTAGGCTGTGCAGTTGGGTGGCTGATTAGGGTAGATTAGGCAGAGAGGTTAGAATGTTATTCTTTAAAGTATAAGCAAGTTTAAGGGATGCTTGATGGGGAAAGGCAGGAGACAGGAGGGAGTTATCTTTAAGAATGAAACCATTTTCTTAAACCATAGTTCTTCATTACCATCAATAAGTATTATAGAATAGTTCAATGGATGTGAATATTTTACTCTCCAAATACAGTTTTTACCTTCCTGCCTTTTCATCTTCCTGTGTTCCCCCTTTGTTTTCCTCTTTTATTTATTCTATGAGTATTATTTGGACAACAGGAGGAAGAGAATGTTGGCTGGAATTGGGTGCAGATAAAGAGCTCAGTTAGGGACACTTGGGTTTTGGTTGCCTACATGACTATGCCTAGCTGGTAGTTGAATTCAGCGGTCTGAACTCAAGAGGGGAATCAGTGCTCAAGATAGAAGACATTCCCATGCATGTAAATGGAAGTTAAAGGTAGGCTACCCCATTAGAAAGCATGCCGATTAAAGGGAAGTTCAAAGAAAACCCTAGATAAATGCTCACTGCCAGTTTAAAAATGGACAGTAGAAGAGGAACCAGTGAAGAAAAGTAAGGTAAGAAAAAAGGTGGGACAAGAACCCAGTTTGTTTGTTTCATGGAAAGCAAAGGAGAATCGTATTTCTAAAAGAAGTGAGTGTTGAAAGGAATTTCTGGTAAGACAAGGACTAAACTGTATGGGGCGGTTGCAATTAGGTCATCTTAATGATCTTTGCCAAAGTCACTTCTGGGAAGTTTTGGGAATGAAAGTCAGATTTCAATGAGCTAAGGAATGAATTAGAGGTGAGGACGTAGGAAAGTATGAGCTGTGCTGAGAAAGAGAAAAGCAAATAACTTGACATGCTCAATAACGTGGCTAATATGACCTAATAGACCATTTGTTGCCTAGGCCATTGTGTTTTACTCTCAAAAGCCTATCTCTTTTCTGTCCTAGGACTGAAATGCTAGCATTCAATCCCCTACCCTCCCAAATGTTGGTTCATAATCGGCTTTCCCTGAAATATTTGAAGAAAGATGAGTAATACAGAATAATCACCTGATAGATGGAAGCCAAACTTACTTTTGAATAGGGACATACATGCAAAGATAGTCGGCAGAGTCAAGTGGGAGTGTTAGATGTGAGATCAGGGTAGCAGGTATGTACGTAGATCTAATCAAAAGAGAAGTGATAGTTGAAGTGATAAAAAAACAGGTAAACAAGAAAATATACCATAAAGGGAAAATATATAGATGAGTGTTTAAGCTTCTAAGTTCAGTGGAGATCAGAAGGAAGAAGAGTCAATGACAGAGATAAGGTGGAAAGATCAAAGCAGTAGCAGGAGATTTAGAAGAGTGGAGTGCAACAGAAGCCCAGAGAGCGGGGGATTCAAACATGGGAGGCATGAAGGGCATGCCGAAAACAGCAGCCAGGTCAAGGAGAAATGGATAAGAAAATTCAATTGTTTGCAAGTCCGTTTGATCTATTGTATATATGCTTATATAGTATTTATAAAACATAAAAATATAAAATTTATATACACGTATGAACACATTCATGTACTTATGTGTATATATATGTGTGTATATGATTTGTTGAGATATAATTCACATACCATGCAATCCACAATTAGTACACAATTCAGTGGTTTCTGAATATATTGACAGAGTTATCATAAGATAATTGATGAGATGATTGCTGTAAACCTCGGGAAAAGCAATTTCTGGCTAGTAACAGAGTGGGGCAGTTATCGAGAAATTAAGAAGCAGTGAGTAATGCGTGATGAGTACATGGAGTCACTGAGTATTTGTTTTTCTGATTCTGAAAAGAATGAGACAGGGATAGTAGTCAAGGGATAACTGAGTCAGAAACAGATTTGCTTTTAGCTTTGTTACTTTGGATTTTTCTGTGTGACCAACTCTTGTTTAAGAAAGGGAGAGAGCACAGAAAGAAGTCAAGTGTACTTCCCCTTTATATTGTGGAAAGTGAATCTGAAGTTCTACAAGACAGTGTTTGATGGAATGAGATAATGAAAGAAACAGGATATAGGGAAAGCAGGGCTTTAAGTCTCGGGAGGAACAAAGCCTTTAACTGTTTAGAAGCTGTGAAGATGGCCACTTTAAGCTTTTATAATTTAAACTCTATTTTGTATTAAAGAGTATGTTTTCATAACAATACTTTTTTTAGGTCTCATCAGATGATGCCAAAGTGACTTTTAAATGGTGAGACAAGACAGGGCCCTTGGCAAACCTTGAAGTGTATGGCAGCAACCAATTAGTTAGAACCTACAATAAGTGAAGACTCTGCTAGGTACATTACAGACATTTAAAAACAAACAAAGGGGTTTCCAAGCTGTTTTCCCTGGAATCTTTTTGAAGTCCAGTGTTTAATCTGTAAAGTGAAGCCTAAATTATCACTAATCAAATATCTACTAACCTAAAAGTCATAGAATATGTTAGATATTGCTGTGTATGTCAGCTCATATAGTTTAAGGCTCAAAAATTCCAATTTTACATTTAAAGCAAACTTTCTGAGATTAATTGCCAGGGTCACACAATTAATAAGCACACAGTCTGACTCACATTCATTGTCTGTCTTTCCACAAGGCTACACCGTGAAGGTCAACAATTCTTTTACATGATTGCTTTGAGCACTAAATGAGTTTGAGGGATGTCTTTCCTAGAATTATCCTTATTCTCTCCTCGTTCTTTTCGTATCACTGTAGCATTAACACCTCTCTTTTATCCTCTTTTTCTCACTGTGCCTACCTTTCTAAATGTGTGCTATTTCCGCTCTCTGTTGTTGACTTTCTGTCTCACTCATGTCTTTCTTTCATTTCTGTTTTTTTCTGTTTTCTCTCCTGAATACCGAAATTCTTTTCTAATATAGGAATATTATGGCCTTGTGTTTGGCCCCGACTCTCTCTTATTGTCCTAGAATTTTAGGAATTTTAGTAGTAGTATATCAGAGAGGTGCTTGCACTGTTTATTCTAAATATTTTTGAGCAAAACCAAACACAGGTTGGGGGCAAAAGAGAAACTTGAATTAAACAAAAGGCTCAGCAAACATTTTTTCAGAGTTAATCTGAATTATTTAAAATGGCTTCCTGGGGAAGTGGCATTTTGTCAACATGTTTAAAAATATATATTCAAGAACGTTGTAGTGTATCGGGACTAATAAAGTCTCCATATCATGCAGCATGACAGCATTTAGTTGAACATTTCCATAATGTTCCCAGCACTTCTTTATTTCACTTGAGAAATAGGGGAAAAATAATATTTTAAAAATATTTATTGTTAGATTTAATTATACTCCAGACACATCTTAGTTGTTTGGATGGGACTGTGACATTGCATGCTGCAAAACCAATCACTTTATAAATTATCCTCATTTACATTTTATAGTTTTATGAATTTGATTACTAGTACAGAGAGTTCATTCCTTTAACAGTAACAGTTCTTTGGGTTTACACTCAAAGAAGTGAGATTTTTGTAAGTATCCTTTTTTCTTAAAAAAAGATATTTTACAGCTTCTGAGATGTGAAATATGGGACTCTCATTAGCTGCACTGAGATTTCCCTGTTACCACTCCAGCTGTTGACTATTTACTACGGGAGCTGGTGCTAGTGGTAGGCAGAGAAAAATGCGCATTTAGTTAGAGCTTTCCAGGTGAAGCATTCTTTGAGGTTGATTTGAACATTTGCCTATAATGAGCAAAAGCTATTGCATTATTCAAATCATGAAAAACTACAAGAATCTTCCCAGATTGTTCAGTGTTTTGTCAAATAAAATAAGTGCTAGTATTTAGAGGAAAATTCCATTATACTAATTAACTTAAAAAATTCATTAGCTAACACATTTTTTCTTTAAATGATAAATAGTAGGAAATCCCATGTCTAACTGTTTATAGATACAGTTTAGCACATTTGTGAATATTTCTTTCATGACCAAGTTAAGCTGTTGTTTACAGTTGTAGTTATTTATATAATGTAGCTTTCAAAGTCTCAACTGCATCTTAAATAATCATAAAAACAGTTGTCTATATCCCATTGACCTCAGGGGACATATTTTGTGAATAGCATGATTTTCTTAATGTGAAGTGATGTGCTGCAGTGGCTAAAGCTCCAACTCGAAGACAGACAAATCTGGGTTCGAATCTTTGAGCACTTAAGAGATAAGCAAATTTAGCAAGTTGCCTGACCTCTCCTAGTCTATTTTGTCACTTGTTATGCAGGCACAATTATGATCCCAGTAAATAGATTGATTGAGTCATGTTAATTACCTGGGTCATTAATTAATAACTTAGAAGTGGTACATCTATGTAAACTGTGTTGTAGAATACAACTGTGTGACCTATTTTCCTTTTTTTCTTCTTTGTATTTTCTAATTTTTCTAGTATTAAATATATATTTTTAATGACTTTATATATTTAAAAATAAAGTACATTTATAAAGAGGTAATATTTACTAAGGAATTATTCTGAAAGGCAGGCTAAAATAATTAAAGCATTTATTAAGGGAAAGGATTATCTAGTCTGTGTCTATCCACTGCCTTCCCCTTCGCCTCCCAACTGAAACCTCTGGAAACAGGTTTTGCCATCTGCTGGCACACGCCTAGGATTTCTGCTTGCATAGCCAAGAAGTGCAAGAGCCATGTTGCGAGATTTTCAATTTGATCGTCTCACATGAGGGTACCAGTGTTTTCAGACTGGAAACAGCATGTTACTACACTTTGGCAATAATGCATTAAATACAGATGGGTTTGTTTTTAGCCAAATATGGATCATACAGCCAACAGCTGTTTAGATATTGCCAACGGTCTGTTTAGTACACAGAGAGACTGTGGGTTTCTTTTTAGCTCAAGAAAATCTACTGACTCCATGTTAAATCTCCACAACGGTGTCCAGTTGGCTACAAAACAGGAGACACATCATGAGCACCCTGGCAAAAGCCTGCAGTGATTTCTTTTTTCTCCCAAATTTTAACACCTAATTTATCATAATGAGTATCATTGGCATATTTTAAATATAAGTAATGATATAATCCCGAATCTTTCAGTAGATAAATAATTCCTTATAGTCTCAATAATTCAATTAATGATGTTTGGTATTTAATGTTTTTTTTAAAAGTATGAAGCACTGAGGAATACGCAGAGCCCTAGAAACACAGGACTTCCCTGCTCCTGACCACATTTCTCTCAAGTGTGAGAAGCAATGAACATATGAAATATAGTATTTCTTATTGCCTAAGGTTTGTTTTAATGACTGTTAAAGACATCCAGATATAGAATTAAAAGAACATATGCATTATCTGAAAATGGAAAAAAACAAAGCATTATTTTATTCCATCAAATTCATGACTGATTTAATAAAGGAGTGTCACAATATAAACAAGCCAAACAAAATACAGTTTTATATGTTCAAGGGCTTCCCTCCCCCACTTCCTTTTGTAAACATTGTTTTTGCACTTGAAGCCAGGGAAAACATTTATTTACACTCGGGATTTTAGGGATGCTGCCACCATGTGGTAGTAAGGAAACATGATCTCAAAAACTCCAATAGTGTTTTTTTACTCCATAAACATAAATTTCTATTTCTTAACAAATGTAATTCTTTCACTTAAATGGATACAGCTAAAACATTTTAAGCAGCCACCAAAAGTAATGCATTTGTCAATCAATAGGAGGAAAGTAAGGCAAAATTAATATATGTAGAGTGTTTGGGCCGTGGTTGAGAACTGCAGCCCGGAAATCACTAATTCAAATTACCCTGAATATATGCTCCAATTAGCAGCAATTACAAGTGGGTTTTTAAGGAGAAAAAAAGAAGTTGATAGTTTCTAAGCTATTTACCAAAAATGCATAATGTTTCATTAAAATAACATCAACTATTGATTGGCTATACGTTGTTTCTTGTATTATAAATTCCAGGAACATGAAGATAATGGTTTAGGGTCACATTGTATAAGTTGTGGTAACATTTGGAGATATTTATCAGCTAGTCTGGAAACTACATGTAAAAAAGTAAAAACAAAATGCCTTCAAACAGTTACCCCTGGACATGATTGCAAAGGATGTGACTGAACCCCCAGGCTCTTGCTTCTCTGGGCCTGATACATTTTGCAGACCTCAGGTTCTTCAGACTGCTCCAAGCTACTTTTCTTTCTCACATCTTAAATCAGTTTTAAATCATAAAGGATAAATAACTCATAATGCATGCAGAGATGATCCAGATTTTTTGGGTCCTGAGATTTAAAAAATTGGGGGAATGTTGGCCGGGCATGGTGGCTCACGTCTATAATCCCAGCACTTTGGGAGGCTGAGGCAGGTGGATCACAAGGTCAAGAGATCGAGAGCATCTTGGCCAACATAGTGAAACGCCATCTCTACTAAAATACAAAAATTAGCTGGGTGTAGTGGCATGTGCCTGTAGTACCAGCTACTGGGGAGGCTGAGGCAGGAGAATTGCCTGAAGCTGGGAGGCGGAGGTTGCAGCGAGCCGAGATTACACCATTGCATTCCAGCTTGGTCCCTGGCAAAAGAGCTAGAGACTGTGTCAAAAAAAAAAAAAATAAGGGGCTATCTACTTTTGAGAAATGTCTGTTTAAATCCTTTGCCCTTTTTTGATTGGATTATTAGATTTGTTCTTATTTGGCCATAAAAAAGAATAAGATCCAGTTTTGCAACAACATGGAAGAAGCTGAAGATCATTATGTTAAGTGAAATAAGCCAGGCACAGAAAGACAAACATCACATGTTCTCACTTATTTGTGGAATCTACAAGTCATATCAATTGAACTTATCCACAAAGAGACTTGGATAGTTACCAGAAGCTGGGAAGTGTCCTGTGCAGTTTGGGGGAGGTGGGGATGGTTAACATGTGCAAAAAATTTAGAAAGAATGAATAAGACCTATTTGATACTAGAATAGGTTGACTATAGTCAATGATAAAAATATATTGTAAGGTAAAGAATGTAATTGGATTGTTTGTAACTCAACATAAATGCTTGAGGGGATGGATACGCCATTCTCCATGGTGTGCTTATTTCACATTGCATACCTGTATCCCAACATCTCATGTACACTGTAAATACATACATGTACTATGTATCCACAAAAAATGTGAAAAAGAGAACAAAATTGGGAGGGCTCTTGAGAATACAAAATTTAATATACAAAATTATTTATAAAAGGAAATCACTGTTTTGAATTAGAAATCAAATAACTATCAATCCCTTCAGGCTTGGAGATTCTTGTCCCTTATTTCTGAAATTTCTAGACATCTCCCCCAAAAAACTCATTGAGAAATACTTGCTCTTTGCAACTTGGACTCCCCGCTCCTCCTCACTTACTTGATAACACAGTACAACATCCAACACTCACTGGGATCTGTGTTAGTCTGTTCTCATGCTGCTAGTAAAGGCATACCAGAAACTAGGAAATCTATAAAGAAATGAAGTTTAATTGGCTCACAGTTCCACATGGCTGGGGGTTGCGGGGGCTCACAATTATGAAAGGCAAAAGAGGAGCAAAGTCATATCTTACGTGGTGGCAGGCAAGAGGGCATATGTGGAGGAACTCCCCTTCATGAAACCATCAGCTCTCTTGAGACTTACTCACTTTAAGGAAAATAGCATGGGGAAAAAATTGCCCCCATGATTCAGTTACCTCCCACTAGGTCCCTCACACCACACATGGGTATTATTTCAATTCAAGTTGAGATTTGGGTGGAGACACAGCAGCAAACCATATCAGAGTCCGTGCAAAGGGAGAGCTTGGAAGCTTAAGTACTATTAGCTTTATGATAAATTCATCAAAAGGTAAATTTTGACATTTTTTAGCATTTGTTTGCAGCTGTGAGGCTGTCCCATAAAATGAAGGCAGGCAACTATCTATATTCTTTCTCTACTCCAAAATACTCTCATAACTAGTTAGCCCATAAGCATTGCTATAAATTTTTACAGTAATTCCATATTTTCAAGATGTTAAACATCCCTGGTACTTATTCCTTCGTTTCTAGTCTCTGGCCATTTCAGTATCTCTTACATGGCAGCCCCCTCACAGACTTCTCCCCTTTGCTCTCTAGCCAGGAAGGACTACTTCTCTCTTCAAACCAAGAGATCATCACTAAGCTGCCTAACTCTTACCTGCAGAGCTAAGGAAATCTGAAAAGACACTAATTAGGGAGGAAAAGCCATTGAAAAGGAGGGAGCAAGAAGGAGAAAGCAAAGCTCAGAATTTTCTGGAAAACCTAAGTATACATCTGTCTTATTAGTGGTATTTTTCTTCAGATGTTGAAAATCTTAAAGAAAAAATCTTATTTTAGTTAAACAATTTCTTGGGTAAACATAGAAAATATTCTCAATTTGTGTGTTTTTGGCACGCTAGAGTAGACACTTAACATTTCTCTATGGACGCCCAGTGCAGTGACTGAAGACTAATCCCAGCACTTTGGGAGGCCTAGGCAGGCAGATCATGAGGTCAGGAGTTCAAGACCAGCCTGGCCAACATGGTAAAACCCCATCTCTACTAAAGATACAAAGAATTAGCCAGCCATGGTGGCATGCACCTGTAATCTCAGCTCCTTGGAAGGCTGAGGCAGGAGAATCATCTGAACTTGGGAGGTGGAGGTTGCAGTGGGCTGAGATGGCACCATTGCATTCCAGCCTGGGTGACAGGGCCAGACTCCTTCTCAAACAAACAAACAAACAAAAGTCTCTATGGAAGAAACCCTGGAAGTAAATTAGCTTCTAATCATGGAGTTTTGAAATCATCAGTTTTGTTATTAGATCTTTTCTCCCTCCCACTCTTCCTGCATCTTTTTTCTGCCCCAGCACATCCCTGCTTTACATACTCTCTTAGGATCCCTCCTAAGATATGTGTAAACAAAACACATGAATTTGGACTAGGAGTTTATTCTTTCAGTGTCCCATTGTAAACAGAAAGGAGATGAGGGAAAAAAACGCAAACAAAAAAAGGTATTGCTCTTCCTTTGACTTCAGAGAACATACACATTTCTAGAAGACCCAGGGAGGGGCAAAAGTAGGCACACACCTAACAAACTGTTTTCGATTTACAACTGGTACCAAGTATTTGAGTTTGTAAACAGGAATTAATGAAGAAATTAATAAATTTCCAAACCTTTTTTTTAAAATTTAAAGGCAAGGTTAGCAAAGGCAATTTGCATTTAAATCAACATTTACTTGTCACATGTACTTTTCCCAACTCGAATAACCTGTGACATGAAAAAGATGAAAGGCATGCAATGTGTATAATCATCTTTAAAAGGTAATTGGCCGACACTTGCAATAAATATTTATTAAGGAAAGAAATGTCCTTTTCTCTTTCTGCCACTGTGTTTCCTGCTTCATCTCTGTTGCGTTCTCACCTCCTCATTAACTATGACTTCTCTTTTTATGAGAGGGTTCAGACCACATCCTGATGGCATACAGAAGATGAAGGAGGCTTGAAAAGAAGTCTTGTTTCGTGTGTGTGTGTGTGTGTGTGTGTGTGTGTGTGTGTTTTAACCCAATACACTGCTTTTTGAAGCTGTAGAAAAAGAGTCTGGGACAGGGCTGGATGCCTGAAAATTTCGAAAGGAAAGCATCAATTAGAAGATGAGCTAACATCAGATTGTCTTTGCTGCTCTTCACGTCCTACCACTATTTATTTATTGACAGGATCTGGCTGTCTCCCAGGCTACAGTGTAGTGGCGGGATCTTGGCTCACTGTAACTTCTGCCTCCCGGGTTCAAACGATTCTCATGCCTCAGCCTCCCAAGAAGCTGGGATTACAGGCAGGCACCACCAGACCTGGTGGATTTTTTTGTGTGTTTTCAGGAAAGATGGGGGTTTCACCATGTTGGCCAGGCTGGTCTGGAACTCCTGGTCTCAAGTAATCCCCGTGCCTCAGCCTCCCAAAGTGTGGGGATTACAGTGTGAGTCACCATGCCCGGCCTCCTATCACCTTTTAAATCATTCCCAAGTTACTTGTTTTGCTTTAGCTCCTTACACTGTAACAGTCTCTGTCTTTGAAAATTGTGAAAAATAATTACATCAAGAGGGAAATCAGGCATTTGTCCAATGGCCTTTCAGAACATTTAATGTGAAGAGAAAGTAAAGTTTAAGATCACCCTTTCTCTGTTTGGCTTGTTGTGTTGTCCAGTCATTAACATTTCAATGACCCACTGAAATACAAGCCCCACCCAAATCCTATCAGTCCTTGCAAAGTTGCCTTTAAAAAACATTTAGTCGCTAGCCATTACCCTTTTATATCCTTTTCCTCCCCTGTTCCATTAGCTGATTTTTGTCACGGCATCCTTTGTCATGACTAATCTATGCCATGGTTTTAAAAAATGCTATTACATTTAATAATTACTTTAAATAATTTAAGTCGATTTACTCCAAAATCTCTCCTCACCTCATTCATAAAGTCTCTTTCAATCATTAAAGTGGGAAAAGAAGTTTCTTCCTATGAACCAGCACTTTATCGTGTTGCATACAAATGCCACATCTCTTTCTCCATTCTCAATCCATGTAAAATGGAATCTGGGTTCACTATGTGAAGTGGTGCAACCTTGGCTCACTGCAAACTAGGCCTCCTGGGTTCAAATGAATCTCTTGCCTCAGTCTCCTGAGTAACTGGGATTATAGGCACTGACCACTATGCCCAGCTGATTTTTTTGTGTGTTTTTTTAGTAGAGACAGGGTTTCACCATGTTGGCCAAGCTGATTTTGAACTCCTGACCTCAAGTGATCTGCCCGCCTTGCCCTCCAAAGAGCTAGGATTACAGATGGGAGCCATGTTGCCTGCCTGGGGTTCAATATGATTTCTAAGTGTAACAAATAACCCTGCTTTCCCCCTACCCTCAGTATCTATGCAATAAAGAGCAAAATTTTAGAAGATGCATTATATGATTTCATTTATTTCAAACTTCATATTATGTTTTAAAAGCCATAGGGTACGTTTTAAGTGAATTGAAAGATACTGTGAATGAGACTATTCAGGCATCTCTGTAGCTTATTGGAAATGCTACATTATTATTATATTATAGAAATATTATAGAAGCAAGGGTATAAATCTCTGGTGTACATATGTAGAAGAACCACTCCAATGAAATAGGTATGCCTTCTACTTAATCCCTTATATTTAACTGCTAATTATGTAAAAAATCTTGACCGTATTAATTTGATCTAATACAACATCTGCAGTGCTACAAAACAATGACTTTAATGTTTCTTGGAACTGGTCAGCTGCCGTTTAAGTAATTAAATTCTATTGTTCATATCACAGTTGCCCATATCAGGCCTATATAAATCCCAAAGGGACTGGGTTGATCTCCTTTAGAAAAATAGTACCTACTGAGTCTCACTGTGCTTTAATGAGGTATTTACAAGGAACCCTTTCCCCTCTCCCAGGCTTAAAGTACACACTTCTCACAAATAGAGAGAGTCCATTTCAATTGCTATCTAAATGTTTACCTTTAATATCTCTATAAGGATTAAAACAAACATTCCTGATTAAATGTTAACTTACTTTAGGCATTTACTGTAGGCATAGCAGACATCCCCATTATGGTGTGTATGTGAACAGTACTTAATGTGAAAATTACTTTTTAAAAAATTGACAAGGAGATGGAATAACTCATTTCAACATTTCCGCAGGTCTCACCTTTTGGAAAGCTTATTACTGAATCAGGGAATGTGAAATTATATGTTCAAAACTCTAAGCTGCCAAGAATACAGTGTTGCACTTTAGAATACTAAAAGATTTCACTTACTTTATAACATATTGCATAATTTATAAAATGTAAATTAAAGTCCTATTGGAAGTGGCATTGTGAAAGGATGCTATCAAGTAATTCTTAATAGATTTTCCACCATTCCACTGTATCACTGGGCACTTCAACAGTAGTAAGTGTCAGCAGCAGCTGAATCTTTCCATTTTCAGTTAACTTTAATTTGTTTCTTGTATGTCTTTTAAATCTATGGCTTGTGGTATTTTGGCTTTATTTATTTTGGCTGTAGGTTCCTTAACTCAGGTGATGTGAAAAAGAGCAAGTTAACAAGGCCCGTTAGTCCCAAAGCCAGTCCTTCAGCTGAATCTTTTGATTTTGTCCACTTTGATTTTTCCACCTCCCTCTGTCCCACTGCCACTAGCTATTTCAGGTCACCATCATCCGTCACACGGGTTACTGTAACTGTACCCCATCTGGATTCTCTATATGTAGCGTTTTCTTTCTCCATCTATTCTCCACACTTAAACCAAAAAGCAAATTTCATCGTCTTGTTATTTATCTCTTAAAGCCCTCAAAGTAACTCTTCTTTACTCCGAGGTCCCAACTCCCCAATATTACTGTAGTAGATTGCAAAAATAATATAAAGAAAGAAATAGAAAATGATCATTCCTTTGATCTTGTACTCATGCCTCTTAGCCATGTGGCTGTTATTCTGCTTGTCAAAAGGTAGACCGTATTTTTCCACCTCTTGAATCTCAGCAGAACATGTGAGAAGCTTTGACCCAGAGAACGTAGTGAAATAATTAGTGAAAGTTCTGAGCTTAGTCTTCAGGAATGCTTCCGCTTTTGTTTTTGCTGTCTTGGAATGCTGCCCTGGGGTCACCATTGGAAGAAGCTTCCTCTGGCCAACTGGAGAAACTTGTGAAACAGATAGAAGCTTTCTCAGCTGAAGCTCCACAGACCCAACAGCCAGCACCAACTACTGCGTTAAGCACAGTGTGCATAGCGCACATCTTACCATAATTTTAAAGACAAGGAAACCAAGAGAGGTTGCAAACAGCCACCCTGAGATCAGGCGTCTAGTGTTGGAGCCAGATTCTAAATCCAGACACACCCATGTCACCAACTCCTAACCACCATGCTACATAAATATTAACTTTAAATACATCCCATGTTGCAGACTGTTTCTCCCCCACTTAATTATGTCTAACTCTGTGACCTTTTTATTGATTCTTAACCCAACTATATCAAAGTTTCCTCATGGCTTAAGACACATAATAGATCATATACCTATAGCGCTTACCGCAGTTCCCAGAATATGTTAAGTGCTGAAAAATGATGGCTGCTATTTTTATGCGGGTAGCAAATCTCTACCCTTTGGGTATGAATTTTATTTTTCCAAGCAGTCAAAATTAATTTTGGTACTAAGAAAAGTGAGTAGAGTGAGTAATTCCAACTTTAATTTCATTTTGCTTCAATAATAAAATATACTGGTGAAAGGGGAAAACAACGTTATCTTGTCTGTGTTAGAACCTGGGTTTGAGCGCCATTCTCTGAAGGTTTTGACAATAGTATCACCAGGGAAGTGCAACATAATACCCACAAAGTGACACACTCACGTGGACGTTTAAGTTCTGACATGCTTATGAAAATATCAATCTTATGACCAAACCTTACATAAGTTTATGTAAATATTTTTATAATAAAATATGGATCATAACTGGTTTTAAATATTCAGTATATTGATAAGTGCATAAGATGTGCTTGAGTTGGCTAAGTTCAGCTGTGGTACTGACAGTAGCCATGGAGTCAAAGATGAAGCAACTTGAAGGTCAAAATATTTTTACATCTTCAAACTCTAGTGTTTACCAGAGAACCTTTTTTTTAGAAAAAAATTTATTTTTCCATAGGTTATTGTAGTACAGGTGGTGTTTGGTTACATGAGTAAGTTCTTCAGTGGTGATTTGTGAGATTTTGTTGCACCCATCACCCAAGCACTATACATTGTACCCTATTTGTAGTCTTTTATCCCTCACTCCCTACCACTTTCCCCTCCAAGTTCCCAAAGTCCATTGTATCGTTCTTACGCCTTTGCATCCTCATAGCTTAGATCCCGCATATCAGTGAGAATTTCCAAGAAGGATGGATCTAACTTAGGTATGATATGGTGGCCAGCTAAGTGCCTCTTCTCTTCTTTATTTTACATATCAGGGGAGAAATTATTCTGTTCGTAAGAGACCTTTTGTTTCTTTACAGAATAAAGCCTAAAGTCCTCAACCTGGCACCCCAGTCCTTGGTGACTGATTTTCTTTCTGCTTTATGGGTGCCTTCCTAACACATCTTGCCTTTCCTCACTTCTGTGCTTTATTCACATTTATCTGTACTGGGATGTGCATTTCACTTTCCCATTTTTCCCCACTGTATTTAATCTTTCCTTATTTAAAAATTTCAAAATCTGTCAAATTATATGACATTTTCCCTAGGATGTCTTCTTGATGCCTTTAGTAAAAACAATCTTTTCTCTTAATTTTTTAAATAAAATTCTGTTGTGAGAGAATCTCAGCTCAAAATATAACAGATTGTTTTAATAGCATTTGGAATTAATAATAGTAACTACATAATAGGCTTATTGGGGAATGCTGTGGAACAGTGTGTGTGTCTTCCCCAAATTTGTATGTTAAACCTATTTTTCATAAGTTTAGTTTACATATATTGAAACTTATTGATAAATTTACTTATGAATAAGTATATCTATAAACTTATTTATAAGATTATGAATAATATGTTGCAACACTGAATTATTATTCATAAGTTTCAATATATGAATTTTCAGGAGACACATAAATTTCTTTTTTCTTTTTTTTTTTTTTTTTTAAGTCAGGGTCTCACTTTATCACCCAGGCTGGTGTTCAGTGGTGCAGTCTCGACTTACTTCAGCCTCCACCTCCTGGGCTCAAGCAATCCTCCCACCTCAGCCCTGTAGGTAGCTAGGAACACAGGC
The DNA here is from genome assembly GCA_963573385.1 of Cacajao melanocephalus. Lineage (NCBI taxonomy): Eukaryota > Metazoa > Chordata > Mammalia > Primates > Pitheciidae > Cacajao > Cacajao melanocephalus. The sequence continues at coordinate 194,370 of CAUYLG010019633.1, forward strand.
GTGTACCACCACGCCAGGCTAATTTTTTGTATTTCTTGTAGAGATGAGGTTTTGCCATGTTTCCCAGGCCGGTCTCAAACTTCTGGGCTTAAGTGATCTGCCCACCTCAGCCTCCCAAAATGCTGGGATGACAGGCCTGAGCTACTGAGGTCAGCCTAGAGACCTAAGTTTCAAGTATGTTGAAACTTATGAATAGTAATAAGATGCAGGGCCTATGGGAGTTGATTAGACCATGATAATGGAGCCCTGATGAATGGGATTAATCACCTTATTAAAAAAGCCTGAGGGAGCTTGTTCCTCGCTTCCACTATATGAGGACACATAGAAGGCACCATCTATGAAGCAGAGAGCAAAACCTCATCAGACACTGAATCTGCTGGCAACTTGACCTTGATCATTGTTGCTTCCAGAATTGCGAGTAATATATTTCTGTCCTTTACAAATTACTCATTGTAAGGTATTTTACTTTAGTAGCCTAAACAGACTAAGACGGGATTAAATGAGTTATTCCATGTAAAGAATTTAGAATAGTGCGAGGTATATAATAAACACTATATAAATGTTGGCTATTATTGTTTTCAAGTGTTAAAAATAATGTATAATTTAATTATAGGGATAGTTGCACAATTTTGTAAGTAAAACATGAAATGATCTTGGACTACCAGTAAATTACATAGGTACGTAGTGAAAGTAAAAAGAGAGTGATATACAGAGTAGTCAGACGTTGGATTTTCATATGTATTAAATGGTCTGAAGAAGCAAGATCTAAGAAGACAACAAAATCATGAAGTGTATATAACCAAGATTAAAATGGAGCTGCCAGAACTCAGTTGACGTTATAGGGTTGTCACTCAGCAATTAAAAAATATATATTACATTGCAGAATGGGGAAGATTGTCTCACTTCCTAGGACTTTGTCTTGTCAGTAAATTGGATAAATTACCTAATTAATTGATTAAAATTTCTCTTCTCACAGTCAAACTCAATTCCAAAGTTAAGTTTGTTAAAACTGATGGCCAAAAAAGAAAGAGAAAACATAAGGGGCAATCAGAGAGGCCAGAATTGCTGAGAAACTGAGACCTATTGAGATAAGGAATTCTTGGGGGATTTTTATCCATACCGACACTAAGATGAAGCAGCTGTCCTCTTCAGAGCCACCAGAGATAAACCCTCTGAATATTTAACTATGAGTTCTCTGCAGGCATATATGTATTATATGTGTATGGGTATGTAAATATATGGTTAATTCATCTACCAAATATTGGATTTTCCTAAGCAATAGTACTTTGTAATAAGCCTAAAATCTCAAAATTTAAGAAATTTCCCTGTCCTAGGATCCATAATAAATTACATACTCTATAGGTAGGAGCTATGTTTTGTTATCAGTTGCAATCCCACGAGTATCAGTATACCTTATCCATAGTAGGCTTTCCATAATTATATGACAGGCACAATGGGACCATTTTATTTCTTGATCTAGTAAACTTTATGTGCTCCTATGTGGTCTTTGAATTTCTCAGAGAGATTGTCACAATGCCAGGTGAATAATAGACAATGCATTTGGTGGACTTAATGAATTATTATATCAGTGTATTCCCAGATAATAGTTTTTTTTTTAACAGTAATATAGCACTATTACTTGCTTTTGTCATTTAGTCAACAAAATCAGCCATTTTTTCCAAAGAAAATATATTAAATCAAGTTTTCCTCATTCTACAAGTTAAAACTTAATGTAAGATTTTCATTAATCCATACTTATTCACATCATACTAATTTGAACCCATTTGCCAGGCTGTCAAAAATTTTTTAAATCCTCTATGATGGCTTTTCCCCTCCTACTTTGTCATCTATAAATGTCATCTGCCCTTTTTCTGTACACTGGCCTAAAATATTAATCAAACATACAATAGTATAAACAACATATGAATCCAGGGTGCACATTTCCACAGCTCTTCCTCTCTGCTGACATAAGGAAGGCAGTAAAAAAAATATATGGTTTATTCTCTTTGAAACATAATGCCATAGCATTTTCTGCTAATTGTATCTGAAACTTGTTTTTCCTTTTCAAAGCCCAGTACATCACTTTCCTATCTTATCAATTTTGTACACAGCCTGAAGTTTGCAAATAAATACATTTACTTTAAATTTAAATTGTCCTTAGCAAACAAGTTTTCTGGAATATACATGTATCATGAAAACAAAAAAAGGGGGGCAATCTGGTGTGAAAATAAAGAGATAATATAATTTAATTGGACATAATTGAATGATACTAGTGTAATAAATTTGTATGGCACTTGTAAATACAAATCATTTCTTAGAACATATTGGGAAGGTTCATGGGTACTTTATTCAGATTTATGAATTCTAGAGTCACCCTTTCTTTGTAAGTAGTGGGACATTTGTGCATTCATTGCTAGTTCTAAATCTTTGTTTTGCTCTCCTTTTAAATGTTGGTAAGTCTCTCATGCGGAGCCAGTTTGTTGATCTTTTCAAAAGTTTTACTTTCATCCGTTCAGGATGACAAAAGTAATAAGAACAGCTTTCATTTGTTTTGGATTTATTACATATCAGGTACTTTACAGCACTTTTTTTCATTTTATCTTCCTACAAGCCTATGAGGTAGGTACTAAAAATAAGAGAAGTAAGCAGCTTTTCCAGAGTAAACACCTTGCAAATGACAAAGCTGGTCTTAAACTCTGGCTTAGCTCAACCCAGGTGGCTTAGCTCTAGCAGGTCCTTACTAGAAATTTCCAATATTCATGCATTTGTTTTCACATATGATTTTTCCAGAGTTTTGGAAAATAACATTCAATAAACAAGTCACCCCAGTTATCACTTGACCCATAACTCGCTGAACTATGTTTTCTTTTTCAAGTATTACTATTCCAGACTAACTAGCAAGTCATTGTATGTTTCTTCTGACAAATGTTACTCCAATTATGTCTGCACCCTTGGTCAGCTACTGTGTAAAATAAACATTCAGTACAAACTACATTTACTAATTTGTATTCTTAGTGCCACTACCCTTATCTTTTCCATGTTTTACCTGCCCCAGGCCTTGGATCATTCAAATTCATAGCAGGATAAGTGATTATCAAAACTGAAAATCTGACCTGACCCTCCTCCTTGAAACTCCTCCACAGGTCCTCATTGACCTTAACATTTTAGGCTATGATTTTAACTGGTTAGTAAATAATACAGAGAGAGGTCTCTTTGGGATTTGAGCCTTGTTTACCTTTTACTAGGACACCCATCCTGCATGGCAAGCTACAGGCAGGGTTAGTCTGCCACCCCCTACCTCAAACCATTTCTACCCTCAGTCCACCTTTCTTGCCTGCCTAACATCAGAAATAGGTGTCTTGGAATTTGTTCAGAGCTCAACAGTGCTGCAAGAACTCAGGTTGTGCTGTGGTGCTGCTGAGATCCCTCCCTTCCAGGAAGTACTTACCAACCAACTAGGAGGCATGCAGTCAGGAGACAGCCTGTAGCTGTGCGCTTCTGCAGTGTCAGCCTTGGCGGCAGGGAGCCACTCTGTCCCTGGGCATCATACTCTTAGGGAAGCTGGCCTCTGGTGACTGACCAAGGCTGACCCTACTGTTTAAAGGTGTGGCTCCCAATAGGATCCTGTGATTGAAAATTCTTTGCTCATGAGCTCACTGCATTTTGGTTGAGGATTTGTTGGGTCTGAATTAGTTTGTCTTCTTCCTCTGCCCAATCCTGCTCCCTCCAAATGTCTTTCACATATGTTCATCCCCAAACTTCGTCTTAGTTCTGCTTCTACAGAGTGAAATCTCAAACTTTCTGGTGTCCTCAGACAATAGTTCTTTCCTTTTCACGGGATGTTTGCAGCAGTTTCTAGTATCATGTCCTCATATGATATTCCACAAAAACCATGAAGGAGACAGGGGTGTAGGAGTTGGTGAGGGTGTCAAGACAGCACTTTATTTTGTTTTTTTATAGAAGAAAATATTTCCTGGAATGCCCCAGCAAAATTAGCTCTTCATTTCACAGATAAAAGCTGAGTGAATTATTTTTTAATCTCTATCGTGAGATGTTGACTCAGTTGGCAAGAATGGTCATGTATCTGGAAAGAAGTTATCTAGGACAAGTCTTCAAAGTTTTATGCTTATGAACCCCTAAAAAGAATGTTTAAATAATATAGTTCCTTGTGCATTAATTTCACATCAAAACCTGTTTTGTTATAAATTTAAAGAGTTGTTAAAGTGTGATTTCCAACATTTGTAAATACTTTTAAAGTGTTGCATTATTCTTTAAGTGTATCCAGTGGAATCTGATTACAAAAGAAGTTGTTTTTGTTTGTTTGTTTGTTGAGATGGAGTCTCAGCCTGTTGCCCAGGCTGGCGTGCAATGGCACGATTTCAGCTCACTGCAACCTCTGCCTCATGGGTTCAAAGGATTCCCCTGCCTCAGCTTCCTGAGTAACTGGGATTACAGGTGCCTGCCACCACACTTAGCTAATTTTTTTTTTTTTAGTAGAGATTGGGTTTCACCATGTTGGCCAGGCTGGTCTCGAACTCCTGACCTTGTGATCGGCCCACCTTGGCCTCCCAAAGTGCGGAGATTATAGGTGTGAGCCACCACGCCCAGCCAAGAAGTTTTTGATTTTAATTTTTTTTTTAATTTTTTTTTTTTTTTTAATTTTAGAGCCTGTGTCTCACTTTGCAGCCCAGGGTTGAGTTCAGTGACATGATCATGATCATGGCTTACTGCAGCCTCAACATCCTGGGCTCAAGCAAAGTAGCTAGGACTATAGGTACACCATCATGCCTAGCTAAGGTATTTTTTTTTTTTTTTTTAGTTTTTTGGAGATGGGGATCTCACTATGTTCCCAAACTGATCTTGTATTCCTGGGCTCAAGCAATCCTCCCACTTTGGTCTGTCAAGGTTCTGGGATTACAGGTGTGAAGCGATGGACCCAGCCAAGAAATTTTTTTTAAGATATGTCTTTAAAAATGCTCATTATTATGGGAATTTTAAGGCATGCACAGAAATAGATTAGTATAACAAACCTCCATTTACCAATTACCTAACTTAAACAAAGTCAACATTCTGCCATGCTTGCTGCTTATATGCCTTAGACATTGTCTCCCTATATGTTACATTATTTCAAAGTAGATTGCAGACGTCATAATATTTCATTCACAGATATTTTTAAATATATATCTGACAGAAAAACACAAAACTATTATGTCACAATCAGCACAATTTATAATACTCCCTTCATAGTTTGTAGTATTCATTATGTGTTCATATTTTTCTGCTGTTTTTTTCTGTTGGCTTATTTGAATTAGGATCCATAAAAGGTCCACACATTGCATTTGACTGATTCCTTTTGAGTCTCTTTTCTTCTGTAACATTTCTTTTTTTTTAAATTTTCCATGCCAGTTACTTGCGGAAGGAGTGGCATCTTTCATCTTAGATAGGATTGTGTTGTCACAACTGTGTCTTCATGGTGGTGTTTAACATACTATTCTTTCTCCTACATATCCCATAAACTGAAAGTTAGATGCAGTTAATTGATAGAATTAAGGATTATTTTGTTTCGTTTGCAAGAATACTTCATGTGTGATGCTTGGTATTTTCTATGGCATCACATCATGAGGCACATAATGTCAGGTTGCCATATTATTAGTGATGTTAAGATTGATCAGTGGTTCAGGTGCTGTCAGCCTGATCCATCCATTTAATATTCATCATCAGTCAGTTAAATAGTTTTAGCAGCTGCCTGTAATCAGATCCAATATTCCATTAAAGTTACAAAATAGTGACTTTCTATCATTCTGCATTTATTATCCCTGGTTCCCTATAAAAAAAAAACTTTATCAACTATTTGGTTACTTTGAAAAACAGCTCAGTAGGAAACACAAGATGAATACTTCATCTTTTCCCTTAATCAGTTTTCAGAATAATGAGTTGTTGCCCTGGCAACCTTCCATAGTTATAAATTATTATTATTATTATTATTTTTAGTCATTGTGAACTTCTAGACTTTATATGTGTTTCAGTCTATTGTAGTCTTTTTGGTGCTCGTATTTTTCCATTTTTGACTATGGTAATTCCTTTATGTTAGCTTTTTTCTCTTTTTCATGTGACCCTAGTAGTTTGTAGTATCATCTTTCTTTCAGGCATGGGAAGTCTCACCTTATAAATGCTCTGCTGCAGACCCAGAATTAGCCTTTTTTCTAAGAGACCAGTTTTTTGTTTTGTGTTTTTGGTCAAAACATAAAGGACATTTAGAAAAATCTAAACACACTGTAGGATTTGGATCTTCACTAAATTAAAGCTTTTTAAACTGTCAACAATCTTACATTGTTCTTTTTTCTTGCACTTTTGTTCTTATTTCAGTTCCTCAGGATTTTTATTCTAATTCGTATTTCAAAATATGTTTCAAAGTATGTTATTGATCATCTTATAACTCCCACCATGAAATTTATACATTTAACTTTTTCCTTATCTTGTGTAATCATATGTGTCCAAGTCTTAAATGCTTTTGTAGCCTATATAAACTTCATAAAAGGTAATGAACTTCGTAAAAGTTAACCTCAAATAAATGATTTCATAAAAGTTATTTTTCTCCTAAGGATCTAAATAAATGTTCAAAAAATAAAAACACTTCTCATGTAATTTGTGTTCTTTTGATTTTACTTAGCGATGTAGTGTTCATCTGTGAGAAGTAAAGATGGAACTTTTTTCTTAAAATGATGCAAAATATGTAACTGAGGTAGAGAAGGGTGACTTAAAGTGCAGGTACTACCCTAGACCTTTCTCACAATGAATCGGTGACAAGGGAGCCTTTCATAACAGATTAAGATTATCTAGCGTGTTTCCTGCAAGTGTAAAACATGTAGAAAAGGCGCAGAGTCTTTCCTTTGGAGTCCTGTATTTATCTTGATGAAACAATGTACCATCATCTTTCTAAGCAACATTTTACTAGTTTTGCTTCCTCAAAACCCATTCATTCTTTGTCAGTACTCAAGAGCGGAAGAAATGAAGACATAAAAAGAACTATAACTTTACTCCTTTGCCACACTGTTTGATACATTTGAATTCAGAATGCTCTAACATTGACCAAACTTTCAAGCTTCTGGTGTCATATATCACCCTGCAGACTTCACACTGTCTCTTTGTTTGAATCAGGGATTCAGGTGTTTGAATCCTGGAACATTGTAAGATTTTGGACAGGTAAGTGGTAGGCCTTTTCTTCTTAAAGTGAAATAAGAGAAGTAATGAAAGGAATAGTGGGAAAGAAGAAAGCCAACCATTTAAGAATATAAGAAATCTGAAGATTGGAAAATCGATTCAATTGAAACTATTTGTGTTTGCATACCTCTTTGAATAGATTTTGTGTACTCTCAGAGGTACAAGTACCTGATTTGGAAGACTGCTGTGCTAAAGCAAATATCCAGTTGTGGCACTGAAATTTCCTACATTAGACACATAAATAATTGTACTAAGTCCTTAGAGATTTTTTAGTTTTGTAGATCTGTATTACACATTTCTACCAGTAAACATCCCATTTCCTTGACTCTTATTAATACTTGTTATTATTCAACTTTTATTTGTTGCCAATCCAGTAGGTACAAACTGGTATCTTGAGGTAGTTTTAATTTGTATTTTCCTGATTAATTTTATTCCTGTTATACTTTAAGGTTTCTCATTCTGTGAACCTTATTTGCACATTGTCTGTCCATTTTTTATTTTCTTTCCTTTGGGCAGTTGAGATTTTCTGAAATTTTCTGAAATTTCTTGAATGTTCTTTATATGAATCTTTTCAAGATTTTAAATGTCAGAACTATCTTCTCAAAGCGTATCACCTTTCAATTTTATGAATAGTAACATATGGTGAACACAAATACTTAATTTCCAATATAGTCAACGCCAACAATTATTTTATGATTTTCTTTACAGTTTGTGCTTTCAGAGTCTTGTGTAAGCATTGTGTAGTCACTCCAAGGTGGCAATTGTATTTCCTTAGTTTATTGTATCAACATTACTCTTTTAGTTTCCACATGTTTCAAATTTATCTTTGTATATAGCAAATGGTAGGGGGGTCAACCTTGTTGTTCTCCATAAATGAATCTATCTCTCCCAAATATCTTTTACATAATTATTCCTTTATAGATTTGTATTATTGTTTTATTATGTCTTTAGCTCCTGTATGACTATAGAACTCTTTATACAACTTTATCTAATTTGGTCTGTTTGTTTACTTCTGTGGTAGTTTCATGTTTTTATTATTATGGTTTTACAATGTGTCTTAAAGACTGCCAGGTTTTCTTTGGTCTACTTTTTGAAAATGAACTTAGTAATCTATGATTTTAATTTTTATATAAATTTCTGAATAAATTTGTTGAATTTCATTAGAATAATTCTGTTGATTCTGCTGGTATTTTTATGGAGAATTATGTTTAACTTTGAAATTAGTTTATTGATAATACACACCTTTACAATATAAGGTATCTAATTCATGAACAAGGTATCAACTTGTATTTAAATTTATGCTTATGACTTAGAGTTTAAAATTTCTCTTTATGAATACTTTGAACTTTTGGTCAAGATAACTTTTAGATACTTTTTTTTGTAGTTACTATGAATGGTTCTTATCTTCTATCATATCTCTAAATTGGCTATTACTGGTTTCGATTAATGCCATTAGTATGTGCTAGTTGATCTTACACATCAGTATTTCAGAAGTTTATTTTGAAATCTGTAAAAAAATCTGTTGATTGTTCTATGTAAATGATCATACATTTGCAAATAGTTACTGGTTTGTGCTAATTTTTTTCAGTACTTGTCTCACTTTTTTCTTCCTCTTGCTTTTGTGTTTGCTAGAAGTTGTAGTACTATATCCAACAGGGACAGAGTTAATGGGCATATTTATCTTTTTTCCAGATCTCTAAGAAAATGCATATGATGAATTTTCTTTGAGCAGAATATTTACTATAGATTTGGCATATACTTTTTATAAAGTTCTGGAAGTGCCTTAGTAGTCCAGATATTTGAGAGATTTTTGGTTTATTTGTTTAGTTTTGCTTATATTCATAAGTGTGTATTAAACTTAGTCATTTTTCTACATTTATTGAGAAAAACATATGATTGTTGTTTACTCCTTTAGGCCATTAATAAGATGCCTTATGTTGGTAGATGTTCTGATGTTAAACAGCCATTTTTCTTTCAGGATAAATACTGCTTGACAAATTTATTTTCTTAGTAGTCTCTCAGATTTGGTCACATAATTATTTAGGATTTGCTCATCTATGCTCATAAGTGAAGGGTTAATATTTTTTACTGCCCTTACTTTTTTTTTTTTTTTTTTTTTTTCTGGGATACAGTCTTGCTTTGTCACCCAGGCTGGAGTGCAGTGACACAGTGGCATGACCTCGGCTCGCTGTAACTTCCGTCTCCCAGGTTCAAGTGATTCTCCTGCCTCAGCCTCCTGAGTAGCTGGGATTACAGGCATGCACCAGTACGCCTGGCTACTTTTTGTATTTTTAGTAGAGACCACGTTTTGCCATGTTTGCCAGCCTAGTCTTGAACTCCTAACTTCAAGTGATCCACCCCCCTCAGCCTTTCAAAGTGCTTGGATTAGGCATAAACACACCTGACACTAGTCTTAGAATCTTTAGAGCCCGAGTTTTGTTTTGTTTTCTGTTTCTTTGAACAATTGTGTAAGACGAATAAGATTTTGTTCCAAATTTTAATTTTTCGGTAAAATTCTCTGGCTCTGGGATTTGCTTGGAGGTAGCAACGTCCTTTCAATTGTCACTTGATTTTTTTTTCTTTTTTAATTTTTGAGACAAAGTCTCACTCTGTTGCCCAGGCTAGAGTGCAATGGCACAATCTCCGCTCACTGCAACCTCCACCTCCTGGGTTCAAGCCATTCTTCTGCCTCAGCCTCCTGAGTAGCTGGGATTACAGGCGCATGCCACCATGTATGTCCAGCTAATTTTTGTATTTTTAGTAGACACGGGGTTTCACTGTGTTGGTCAGGCTGGTCTCAAACTCCTGACCACCTGATCCACCTGCCTTGGCCTCCCAAAGTGCTGCGATTTTAGGCATGAGCCACCACGCCTGGCCTGATCAACTCAATTTGCTAATTTTTTCTCAAGTTTGGCAATTGTTTCAGTTACTATAGCTGTGTAACCAATTACCCCGGAATGAGTGTGAAAAATAATTATTTTTTTCCCTCACAGATAGCGTGGGTCAAGAATTCAGACAGGATTATGGTGGGATGGCTGGTCCCTGAGTGATGATGCTCCTTAGTGGGAAGAATTGAAGAACAGGGGCTGAAATTAGCCAGAGGCTCGTTTATTCACATATCTGACTGTAGATACCAGCTTTCAGCTAAGGCCACTACTCTTTTTCCTGTGGGCCTCTACATCTGGTTTTTCCATGTATCCTTCCTAAATCAGCTAGTTTGGCTTCCAACATGATGGTGGTTTCTCAAGAGAGAGAGAAAGATACAGCATGGGAGTTTCTGTGGCTGTCTATAGCCAAATTCTACTCTTCAGAGCAGGCATATACCTGCCCAGGTTCAAACAAGTGGAAACAGACTTCACTTCTGTGAAGGATTGGCAAGATTCTGGAAGCACATGTGGATGTTTATAGAAAGTATAAACAGCCACAGTAATTTATATATTTTTTCAGATAGATAGTTCATCTGTGTTTTCACATGTTTTAGTGAATTTAGTGGTTGTAAATTTACTGGTTGAGGTATTTTTCTTAATTGCTGTGCTATTTCTAGCTATGTCTAAATTTTTATTTTGTATAATTGAAAATATTGCCAGGGGATGGGTGCAGTGGCTCATACCTGTTATCCCAGCACTTTGGGAGGCCAGAGCAGGAGGATCACTTGAGGTCAGGAGTTTGAGACCAGCCTGGTCAATGTGGTGAAACCCCATTTCTACCAAAAAATACAAAAATTAATTAAATGTTGTGGTGCACGCCTGTAATCCCAACTACTCAGGAGGCTGAAACACAAGAATAGCTTGAACCCAGGAGGCAGAGGTGGTAGTGAGTTGAGATCATGTCACTGCACGTTAGCCTAGGGGACAGAGTGAGACCCTGTCCCAAAAAACCAAAAAAAAAAAGAGAAAAATAAAATACTGTCTTTTTCCTTTCCTCACTCTTATTGGATATTTGTTTAACTAGTCCTAAACAAAGTAGCTTTAGCTTTTAGTCATATTCATAACTGTACTTTTGTTCAATGTTTTGTGATTTCTGCCTACTTAATAATAATCCTTTATTTCAGTTTGGTCCGTTCTTCTCTTTCCCATGAATCAAGTAGGATTCATGGCTCATTTTATTTCAATGTCTTTGTTTATGCTTGCTGATCAGTATACTTAAAGCTATACATTTTCCTCTGATTTCTGCTTTAGCTTGGCCCTGCAGGATTTCATATGCCAAGATATTGTCGTCATTCAATTCTAATTGTCTTATAATTTCTCTTATGATTTCTGCTTAAGCCCAAGGGTAATTTAATATCAGGCTTTTTAGTTTCAGGACTAGGTAATATTTTTGCCTCTTTTAAAAATTATTGCTTTGTAACTTTATTGCAGTACAGTTAGGGAACATATTCTGATGTTGATTCATTGGAATTGATTGAGCCTTTCTCTATGTAATTGTTACAAATTTAATTTTTGTCGAGTATCCCATGTGAGCTAAAATATAATCTGTTTTTGTTATCTGCTGACCACACTAATGAGACTTTAGAAACTCTTAGCTGCAATCCATGATTCCTGGACGAATAAAAAAAGGTGTAGACATGGATCTGTCCTTCATGTGGGGAGGCAGAGGCAAAAGAACACAACTGAAAATGATCCCCCAGCTAAATTGGGGAGGGGTAAAGGGTAGGAGGGAGCCAGGGAGAGAACATTTAAAGGATGTTGACAGAGTTTACATCGGTGGTGATAGGGACTTTAAGTGATAGCAAAAGAAAACAAACAAAAAAGATAAAATATCTCACAAAAGAAAAATAAAGACTTGGAGACTACCTCAGGAGAGCAAAAAAGAAGTTAGAGGAGTTAAGGATAATTATACAGTTTAATTCACTGTGTAGGGCAAGAATTAGGGTTAAGGAAATTAGGAATCCATGTTCAGCTATGAGTCTGAGATGTAATAAAAGAACAGGCAAATGTTCAGAAGGAGCCCAGAAAAGCAGAAGCGAAAACTCCCAGCATCCTTTCAACAGGGAACGTTGCACTCTGCCTTCTGCTGCTCTGCTAGAGCATCACAAGTTTCCCTGAGGGCCCCTGACCTCTAGCCCTCATTTCCAAATATAATGGTCTTCTCAGACAAGTATTTTTATGAAAATAAAGCCAAATAACATTGTGCTGACTTTGTCAGTCTGGCTTTTTATTTCACACTGAATTTCATGGGAGGGGATCGCCCTCTTCATGTTCCAAGGGCCGGTGCAATCTGGTTTTCTTTATATTCCCACTACTGCACCATCAAGTTGCAATCTAATCAATTGGAGATAGTGGCTGATTAATTCTCTGTAGACTGAAATTTAATTCTTTTATCCTGAGTGCTAGTAGATGACTAAATCAAGGTTCTGGACCAGGTTTCTTTCTGCGTTTTATAACCTCCTTCCGGTCTCCTTAATGCTAAATCAAATCTCCCATCTCCTGAATTAAAAAAAAAAAAATGTTTAGGTCTCTCCATGTAGAAAGTATAAAGATTAAAACAGATGTGCTGTGTATTCCTCTGTTTGGCATGTGGGGATCCTAAACTATTTCAGATGCAGGATCCTTATGCTTAAAAAGGCAGGAGAATTGCTTGAACCCGGGAGGCAGAGGTTTCAGTGAGCTGAGATAGAGCCATTGCACTCCAGCCTGGGCAACAAAAGGGAATCTCTGCCTTAAAAAAAAAAAAAAAAAAAAAAAAAATCCCAGGGAGTGGAGTAGAGGGCAGAATCCCTCTCCTGTTCTGCGTCTGTGCTCCTCCCCTGGGCTTGTCCCTCTGCTGTCCCTAGAATCTGTCTCTAGCAGGCCACTTCCTTAGTGACAGCTTTAGGCATCCCAGCTGCATCTGTCCTTGGCTGTCATCCTCTGCCTGCAGCCTGCAAGATGCTTCAGTAACTCCAGCGAAAGGGCTTACATTCCTGAGCTGGCAGTGGGCTGGGAGGTCTTTTTTTATTTCCCCTCTTCTTTCTTTCTTGTTTTGTTTTGTTTGTGTTTTTGTTGTTGTTCAATTTACACATTCCTGAGCTGTCATGTTGGACCTCCCCTCCCTCCAACAACTGTCAGACCCACCTCTACAAGAGACAGTCAGAATAAACCAGAAACAAACAATGTGCAGAAGAGAAATTTCAAAGAAATTCAGAGAAATATGTTACTTCAAAGGCAGTAGCGAGGTCCCCCTGGAGCTCATTACTATAGTTGGTGAGATAAGGCAGGGAGGGAGCTGTTCAACCAGCTCCCAGGGGATGGAAAATACAGGGGAAAAAAGCTTACAAGAAGTGCAGTTTAGCCATTTTAAAAAACTATCAATTCTATATATCCATCATAGATAAAGAAATAAGCCTTGCCCCTCCTGTGGTCCCCAAAAGCTGTTCACTTCACTTGATATCCCACTGACACCCCCCAAAACCATGAGTTCTTGGGAGGAGAATGTGTTATCCACTATGGAATCAGTATAGCTGTAGGGAAAAGAGAATAGCAGGGATAGAGACCACAGCTTGCTGAATAACAGTGGTTCAGATAATAAGGTGGGAGAGGAGAGGGGCTACAGAACCCCAGCCTCACACCGGTGGTACCTTGGGATGGAGAGCCACTGAGTCAGCCATGGGAACCCCAGCTTTTACTTTTGGGGAGCTTTTGTTTTAGCTGCAAAAGTTAACAACTGTAAGAATATATCTTAGGTAAAATTGACCCGGAAGGGAACATCTATTCCAGTAATAATTGATTTTTCACGTACTTTAGATTGCACATACTGTTATGTTGAGATGGTGTACCATCTTGAAGCTTTTTATATTTTTCCCTACAAGTTTATCTTGTTCATATTATTGTGAAATTTAAGGTTAAGGAAAAAGATTTTTGTATTTTGTTTAATTTGCTTTTTCATCTTCAAACTTCTCAAGGAGTCCAAGAAATACAAAATGCCAACTAAAATTGCTTTTGAACTTAGAATACTTTATTGACACCTTTTCAAATTAATTTTTTTGTAAATAGCAATGAAATAACATGTCCTTTTGGGATAGAGTTCTATGTGTTTTGATAAATGAAGAGTACTATAACACCATTACAATCAAAATACAGAATATTTTTGTCAACCCGTATGAACACATACACCCCACACACCACACACACACACACACACACACGTGCTAGCCTTTACCCCTGACAGTTACTAATTTGTTCTCTGTCCCTATAGTTTGCCTTTGCCAGAATGTTACATAAATGGAGTAATACAATATTAGAGCTTCATTCTGGCTTATTCAATTAGTATAATGCATTTGATATCCAACTGTGTTGTAGCATGTATCAGTACTTTGTTCATTTTTATTACCAAGTAATATCCCATTGTACAGATACACTACGATGTTTTTATTCATCTCTCAGTAGAGGACATCCAGAAGTCTATTTGTTACAGGAAAGGGGGCCCAATCGAGATCCTGGAGTGGGTTCTTGGTTCTCATGCCAGAGAGGATTCAGGGCAAATCTGCACTGCAAAGTGAAAGCAAGTTTATTTAGAAAGTAAAGGAATAAAAGAATGGCTACACCATAGACAGAGCAGCCCTGAGGGCTGCTGGTTGCCCATTTTTATGTTGATTTCTTGATGATATGATAACAAGGGATGGACTATTCATACCTCCCCTTTTTAGACCAAAGAGGGTAACTTCCTGATGTTGCCATGGCATTGGTAAACTGCCATGGCATTTGTAAACTGTCATGGCTCCGGTTGGAGTGTAGCAGTTAGGACAACCAGAGGTCACTCCCATGGCCATTTTGGTTTTGGTGGGTTTTGGCCAGGTCCTTTACTGCAGCCTGTTTTATCGGCGAGGTCTTTATGATCTGTATTTTGTGCTGACCTCCTATCCCATCCTGTGACTTAGAATATCTTAACCATCTGAGAATGCAGCCCAGTTGGTTTCAGCCTCATTTTACTCAGCTCCTATTTAAGATGGACACGTGGCTGGGCACAGTGCCTCATGCCTATAATCCCAGCACTTTGGGAGGCTGAGGTGGGCAGATCACCTGAGGTCAGCAGTTTGAGACCAGCCTGGCCAATGTGGTGAAACCCTGTCTCTACTAAAAATACAAATGAAAAATTAGTCAGGTGAGGTAGCATGTGCCTATAATTCCAGCTACTTGGGAGGCTGAGGCAAGAGAATCCCTTGAACCCAGGAGGTGGAGGTTGCAGTGAGCCAAGATTGTGCCACTGCACTCCAGCCTGGGTGACAGAGCAAGACTCGGTCTCAAAAAACAAACAGAAAACAAGATGTAGTTGGTCTGGTTCACATGTCTCTGACATTTCCCTCCATCCCTTTTATAAGAGAACTCTTAATCTTAATGGTTGCAGAGGGATGAAAATCCATCTTCTGTAACTTCTTCAGGCTGAATAGGGGTGATAATATTTCTGCCTATCAGTTATCTTGTGTTCATGATAGAGAGGAGCTCAGTCAGAAAACGTCAGTATGGTGAGGGGGCATTCAGGACTCTTGAGTTTCAACAAGAGGTGCTATCTGGAAGATTAATAAGCATTTAGTTCAGGAAAACATTCAGTAAGCTTGTTCTGTATTCCAACACAAAGAGTATAATACCAATATATTCACAAGAGTAAAGCAATATAAGTAAAGTTATTCCAAGGAAATTAAGTTAGAAGGCTTTTCATGAACTAGGCAGCTGTTGGAACTAAGCTGATATGGGGTTGTTAGCTGATTGTAATATGCGCAGAATTAGAATACTGATCCAGAATTTTACATTACCTGTCCATCTTTTTTCTTCTGAGCAATCATAGAGATTACTGTTTGGTTTACAGGAATAAGCAAGGTTAGCCTAAACTGCAGAAACAAGTGTAAAAACCAGTGAGACTAGAATTTAATAACAAGTGTACTGTAGTTCTTGAAACATAATATTTCTCTCTCCACTTTCTCATTTTTTTACTAAAGACAAATCATAATGTGACTGATTTGCTTTATTATTCTTGGCCTGATAATTTGTATAAAGTTAAGCAAGAATAATTATTTTCCACTTAAGCTCTTTTTAAATTGACTTTGATGGAGCTCTTTTTCATAAAAGAAATTTCAGATAAGACTTTTTTAAAGCCGAGCCCTGCCATGGGTTTTTAACCTCAAATACCTGTAAGTTGGGTAAATTTCTTCCTCTTGAGGTCCCAAGATAACTTGGAGCTTCTGGACCTGTCAGAAAGTGACATTCTTTACTGACCACAGATCAGAAACCCTGTACCAGGACTGTGTAGTCAAGGTATGAGGCCAGTTCCCCAAAGGGCTTTTATTGGCTTTGTAAGTCAAGTTAAATTCTTTAAAGGAAAACACACCATTCCAGTCAAAGCCTTGGCATAATAATCAATATTTCTAATTGTGTCCTGTTACAAAATAAAACAGATTCTTATTGTACTTACACAAATAACTCTAATAACTCTATTGCCGTAAGTTAAGAAAGCTCAACTAGTTTCCAAGTTCTGGAGAAATCAGGTAGAGAGAAGCAAATATGCTCCAAATTTTGTTCACCAGAGTACAATTTACTCAGTTGCTACAAGCTGTAAATAGCTCAAGTTTCCTTGATTTTGAAAAACAAAAATCAGCATTTTAAACAAAGCTAAAAAGATTACTTCCGTTTTCTATTGGTTCCGTTAATTCAGTTAACTCCTGTTGTGATTGATATTCATGAACATTCCAGCTCTTCATGAGAGTTCTGAAAGTTGTTTCTTCTATTCTAATGTTAGAATTTCCAAAGCTATTAGAAACCTGCATTTAAGAACACCTGTTAGAGCTCTGTAGTTGATTACGAACCACCTTTTGAAGAGGTTTAAAACAGGACAATTGTCTGTGGATGACAAAATATCTTAGGATAGCCATAGTCAGAAACACAATTGACAAAGAAATGTGGTTAACCTTGTGGCAGACAATGATTTTATGTAACAATTAAAATTATTAAAAACCTACAATGAAGTCATTAGAATTACAGGAATTTCCCATTATTTTAGAACACATACCAATAACATATTTATACAGCCTAAGGAAAACCAAACAACATTGCATATTTGATAATGCTTCCTGTATGATTTTCATACCAAATAAGCCAACTGTCATTGTTGCATTAGTGCATTATTGATGTCAAATCCAATTTTGAATAAAACCTTATAGACATATTTACCCATTTCAATGTTTAACCATAAGGTAGGATTCTTATAAACCTTTTATAGCCCTTTATTATTATTATTTTTGCAAAAGAGCAGATCAGTGCTCTGAGAAAAACCTGTTGTGCTTTTATTCCAGTTTTTAATTTATGGACAAACTGAATAATACTCCTTTAACTTTAGTCAGTATGTTCACACGCAGAATCTCTTACAATTAATTTTTATAAACCTTTCACAATTGTTCAAACCTTTAGATTTACTTCATCTAACTTAAAACAATTCTTTAACCCATTAGGCAAAAAAATCCACATTCCCATGTCTTCTTATGATCTTTTACCAAAAGTACATTTTACTTTCCTTACCCACCTTACGTGTAAAATTGTTTCCTCAGTTGTCTCAGTTACATATTACAGTGTTAACTTTTAGTGACTTTTACTTTTGGTGAAAACCCTGATTAGTAAGCAATTTTAATTGTGTACTAGGTGTGGAGCTAGCCTAGGACACACCAGGAAGAATGCAGATAAGAGCTTACTCTCCAGCATAGCTAAGGGGTATGGCTAACTCCACATGTGCCCTGGCCTTGCCTTTCCTTAGGCAAAATGTACAGTAAGAGTTATAGTGGCATTTTATGAAGCATTTAGGATGCTTAACAACCTTTGAATAGGACAACATTTCTTGCATACATTCCCTTTGGCAAATCTGTTCATGACTTACACAGACAGTATGAGACATTCTTAGACTTCCTGACTTGCCCTAAACATCTTTCCTTTTAAACAACCAGTCATTTTACTTTAGGACAAGAATTTACCATACAAGATCCTTTCTTATATAAAATCTCTTTCTTTATAATTTTCTTTGTATAGGTAGGGTCATGGCTAATTCCACATGTCCCCAGGGCTTCTTGAATCTAAGGGCTTAAAGGTAGGTAAACTGAACAATTTTGTAAAGTCAAAGAAACAGTTTGACCTTAAAGTATTGAGCAAATATAATATCTGACCTTAATTTAGACCAAATGTCTACGTTTTCCAGACATTTTAGTTTACCAATAGTCTTTAAAACTGTCTTTATTTCCAAAAGATTACTCAAGTCATGTGAGAAAAGTCATTAAAGTTTCTATTATTCTGGAAAAATATTTAATTTAAGCACTTATTTTTCTAAGTTAGAGCTCTTTTATATATAAACATACAGCAACATATAAATGCACAGACAGAAGGTGTAGCGCTTCTAAGATTTTTTTATTTGCCACTTTCTTAATCAGATTATTGTCTTCAGGGTAGGGCACTTGGAGGAATAGGACCAGAAAGCATGTGTTTCTAGGGCTAAATAAGCAGCTGGAGGCAACGACAGATCCCCAAAATTGAGAGCACCATTTTATACTGGATCCTGGATCCCCAAAAGGAGGAAAATACTGCAGGAGAAGACAGTGCAGTGCTTTTACTTTGCATTTAATTGCAAAGCAACCCAAAGCCAATCAGCCCATTTTGTAAAAAGCCCATCTCTCCTCGGATTCTCATCTCTCAGTGGGGAGTGATGGTGGTTTCTTTTCTTCCAGGTGGCCAAGAGCATGATTCTCTGATCCAAGTGTGGAAAGAGACAAGAATCCCTTCTTAACTATTAGCCATCACTTAAAGTGTATTTCCTACTTAGTTATTACACACCACAGTGCTCTCATAATGTGAAGTAATTTCTGATACTCCCAAAACTCAAAGCCGTCAGATAACACAATGCAAAGCAAAATAGAGCCTTTGATTTTGAGAGGGATCTATTTGCTTTTAATTCTTGGGGTTTAATGTGGAAAACAGAGGTTTTGTTTGTTTGTTTGTTTTTCACAAAATGGGATCTGTGGCGCCGCCTGTGTTTTTCCTAGAGATTCCCAGGCTACCAGAAGGTATTTTAGGGCCTCTCATGTGTGCGTTAAGAGTGGCAAGACAAAAAAATGGAGAAAAATAATTCAGTCAACTGAGAAGAAGAAAACCTTTTTCCAGAAAAACAAGTTTCAAGAGGAGTAAAACAGAAAGCCTTTTAAATAGATCTATAGCTTTTAATTAAGCTGACTTTTAACCATAGTGCTCTTTAAAAAATCCTTTTGGATCTCTTATTAGCCCAACTTTAGCCATGCCAAATGGCCAATATTTCTAACTTCTGAACTTTGCCAAAGGTAACCTCCTAGGTACTTAGAGAAAGGTAAATTTAAGACAGTTCATGGAGAAGAGAATAGACAAGGTCACGTGGATATTAAATCAGAAACTACTTACTTCATAAGTGGGGAATTGAACCTGGACAGCCACTGTGAAAGTGCAGAAATCTTAGCTACTGAGCTACAAGATGGGCAGTCCCCACTTTATTTCCTAGAAGAAGCCTAGAGTAGTTAATTTTGAGCTTGCAAAGCCTTGTAACTATTTAATATGATGTTTAGAGCTAGCTGTGACATGAACCCTAAAATTCCTGTTTCCCGGAAGGCGGAGACTAAGAGAAAGTACTGCCACGTGGTTAAAAAGTCAAGCTTTCAAGGGGAGACTTCATCCAGCTTTTTGGTTGTTTCAGAGACCTACAGCCAACTTTGTTACGGACAGATTTGCTGGGTCATCTTGAAAAGTGGGCTTGTAAGTATTCTAAGCCCATGTTTTATTCCACAGAGAAACAAATTCGTACCACAAAATACAGCAGCTTAAGACTAGCCCTAAAATTCTTTTTTGTGTTAATCCAAACTTTACAGAGGAGATAAACAGATTTTTTAAATTTTTATTTTATTTTTACCATTTATTCACCATTTGCACAGAGAGAGAGAAGCCAGAAATCTAACTGGTAAGAAAGTTTTACCCTTTTGTTGGCATGCCAGACTTCCGGGTTCCCTTTCTTTGAGCGGCCCTAGTGATCCAGCTTGTGGCACCATTACCCTGGGGGTCAAGCCACATCATAAAGGAAAATTATTATTTTTTCATTCTGGCTAGAGCTACATGTGATAAAACGTAAACATTAGTCATTCTGCTTAGCACCTAGTATCAAACTGGCAAGGCTTGAGTTTGCCCTCAGATGGGCCCTGTCATCTTTAATCCAGCCTCCAACTAGGAGTTTCAACATGTGATCTCTGGGCAAGATGGTCGCTCTGAGTAACAGAAAAGATTGGAAAAAAAAAAAAAGAGGAAAGGAAAGAAGGAAAGTATTGCCTGTGTTGGGTGGAGCAGGTGGAGTGCTCAGAGAGGTCAGAGAAAAGACCCACCCATTGCAGCAACACTAAAAAGTTCAGAGAGCTGCTTCTCAATAGCAAAGGTATCTTTTCCAGCAGTCTTGTTAGTTCTCATTTCCCTTTTTATAGAGGAAAAAGCTCCCCATGTCCCACTTTCCTGTACATGCCTAACCCTGTCACCCACAGCCATCAGCTGTGCCAGGCAGATTAATTAGCAGTAACCTGTTGTTAGTCCAGAGGGACTTTACTGAGTCCTAAATCTTAGAAGAGACTCTAACCTTCCTAAGTCGGGCCTCTAACCTGAGGTCGGTCAAGCATCCTTGCCTTTTACTAAGAGGGACCTGTAACCCACTCTGTCTTAGGAGAGACTCTAACTCCCCTAAGTTAGGCCTCTAACCCCATCCCATATTTTACTCGGGTGCCCCACCACTTACCCATAGTCATTCATTCAGTGCTGCAGTCTCTTTTGGGTCAGAGGGGGTCTCCTCAGTATTGTCCCTTTGGTGGTTCACTAGAAAGATGTAAACAGACCCCACTACTTACCCAAAGTTAGCCTTTGGGTTGGAGGTTTCTGCCGTATATGGTTGCTCTTGTGATCACCAGAAGGATTTTACAGGACCCCAACACTTACCCAAAGGTAGCTGTTGGGTCAGGGTTTCTACACTACAGTCTCTTCATGGTCACCAGAAATATTTTAGAGGAAAAGGGTCTTGACCCAGACCCCAAGAAGAGTGTTCTTGGATCTTGTGCAAGAAAGAATCCAGGGCAAGTTTGCAGTACAAAGGCAAAGCAAGTTTATTAACTAAGTAAAGGAATAAAAAAATGGCAACTCCATAGACAGGGCAGCCCAGAGGGCTGCTAGTTGTCCTGATTGATTGATTGATTGATTGAGATGGAGTTTCGCTCTTGTTGCCCAGGCTGAAGTGTGGTTGCACGATCTTGGCTCACTGCAACCTCCGCCTCCCAGGTTTAAGCGATTCTCCTGCATCAGCCTCCCTAGTAGCTGGGATTACAGGTGCCGGCCACCCTGCCCGGCTAATTATTTGTAATTTTAGTAGAGACGGGGTTTCTTCATATTGGCCAGGTTGGTCTTGAACTCCTGACCTCAGGTGATTCACAAGCCTCAGCCTCCCAAAGTGCTAGGATTACAGTCATAAGACACTGCACCCAGCCTGGTTGTCCATTTTTATGGTTATTTCTTGATATGCTAAAAAAAAGGGTGGATTATTCACGCCTCCCTTTTTTAGATCATATAGGGTAACTTCCTGACATTGCCATGACATTTGTAAACTGTCATGGCTCTGGTGAGAGTGTAGCAGTGAGGACAACCAGAGGTCACTCTCATGGCCATTTTGGTTTTGGTGGAGTTTGGCCGGCTCCTTCATTGTAACATGTTTTATCAGCAAGCTCTTCATGGTCTGTATTTTGTGCTGACCTCCTATCTCATCCTGTGATTTAGAATGCCTTAATCATTTGGGAATGCAACCCAGTAGGTTTCAGCCTCATTTTACCCAGCTCCTATTTAAGATGGAGTTGCTCCGATTCACATCCCTCGGACATATTCAGTTGGGGCAGTTATACATAAAGCTGCTCTATACATCAGAGTAAAGGTTTTGGTGTGAACATAGATTTTCATTTCATTTGGATACATATCTTGGAGTGGGCCACATACATTTTTGTTGAGTGAATTAATGAATGAGTTGACTAGTATGCAGTGTTTTTAATTTTCCTCTATAAGCTGTTCTCAGTTTCTTTTCTCAGTATGCCACTGATGTAACAAGGCTATGCCAGTGCGTATTTCACACTGAAATCTAGTTTCTAGGATCATTAACCTTGTATTTTCACTAAAACTTGACTTCAGATGTAAAAATGATGTGACGAGTGGTTCAATTTTTATTTACAGAACTCAAGGGCATTGAGTTCTTAATTCCTGCTCTGCTTTTTTGGGGCTGTGTGAGTCTGACCTCCCTATGGTAAAATGACAAGGAGCCTGGCTCAAGTGCATCTCCGCCTCCAGGAGACAGTTTGACCCCTGAGTTTCTTCCTAGGTTGAGGCTGGCTAATTCTCTCAGATTGTAAGCACTGGTTGCTTCTTATGCATCCCCACTACATTCACAAGGCAAGAATAGATGATGAATGTTCTGCCTCTGTGTGTAAATGTAGAAAGAGGGATAATTTGGGTACATTACCCCCAAGAGTATCACTATTACTGTGTAAAGTGTCATCAGCTCTAAATCAGACACCAGTGTCTACAAATCCAGTTCCCTTATTAATCATGTATATGGGGCTGTAGCAAGCAAAGCTGGCTAAAATAGTTGCTAATTTTTGTTCCTTTGAAATGCTGTTTTTTTCACCAAGCAGTCCGATAAAGATGTGCTTTAATGCTTTGTGAGTGTATCAAGAGTTTTCATTGAATAGGGCTTACACCATGTTAATTTGAAGTAAGATATATATTGTAAATTAAATTTACACCAGTCCCTTTTTCAGAGTAATCCAAATTCTTTTTATATCATGTTAAGACAGGCCAAACTTTAAAAATGTACCGTCAAGATATACTCATCAAGTCAAGATAATAGCCTTCATTTGGGTTCATCACAATTGTGATCATCAGGAAATCAGGTAACATATGAGAAAGAGCCATAACGTTAAGCCTATAGGAAGAACAAATTTTATGAATTTTATCGCTGTTACATTCAAACAGCTCAGAGGTTTTTAACTATTTTTAGATTATAGACCCCTTTGCAAATCTGGTATAAACTATGGCTATATTTCAAAAAAAAAATGTATCTACGTACCCAGGAACAAAATTATACTTACAGTTTTTAGGGCAGTGATAAATAAAGTCCATCTTTAAATTCCTTAATGATTCATGTCCAGGTTAAGGACAAATCTTCTACTGCATATACATTCTTGTTAGACCTGTAAGAAAAGCTATTATTTAAAAGAGTAGATAGATGATCCTTTTCAAAGACAATGAGGAGGGAGAATCTGAATCTGGCATTTGACTGAAAGGATTCATTTTAAAATCATGTGTAAAAGAATAATACAGAAGAATAGTGGAGACTAAAGGCCCATGGGAACCACAGTTAAGCAGAACCTCTTCACCAATGCCTACCACAGTGCATATAGAAGAGCCTCAATAAATATTTGAGAAGGAAAGGAAGAAATAATGAGAGAAGAAAGAAATGAAGCAAAGAAGGAAGCAGGAAAGGAAGGAAGCAATGGAAGAGGGAAGGAGGGAGAGGGGGGAGGAAGAAAAGGAAAGGAAAGAAAAAGAAGGAAGAGAGAGAAGGAGGGACGGAGGGAGGAAAGAAAGGAGGATGATTTCTTGCAAGTGCGACATGTGTAGTACAAAGGCAGGAGGTAACTACAATAGCATCCTCTAAAAGTGACCCGGCATGGATTATATTTCTTTATGAATATGTTGGAAGAACACACTGAAGAACAGAAAAAAGGTTTCCTGAACACATCAAGCTAATGTATACAAATCTAGTCTTGAGCTCAGTGTCACTAGATGGACAAGTGGTATGCCTGCTATAGCTTTAGGGGATGGGGGATAGGACTCATTCCTTCCACCATGATTCCAGTTGCAGATCAGATTTTGTCTACTCCAAAGCAAACTTTTGATAATGACTTTTTGATAATGACTTCTCCTTCCATAGAGTAGTTTTCGTTCTTTTCTCTATAGTCGTGTTCATCAGCCTAATGAAGTCTTTTGTTAGGCTGCCTTTATCCTTGTAGTTGTCTGAGCTTGCATCCCAGAAAAACAATTAAGGTAAAGAAAGGACTTGCTGCCCACTAACATTTCCTTGGTTGTCTTCTTCACAACTTCCTGCCAAACTTCAAACCTCATGCCCCCAACACAGTTCCTTTCAGTTTTTGGAGAGGAACATATAGTCACCGAAGCCATCCAGGTTTGAATTTCAACCCTGGCTCTATCACTGGCTGTGTCATCTTGAACAAAGCTCATACATATATACATATATATACATATATATTTCGTTTTAGGTTTTGGGGTACATGTGAACAACATGCAAGATTGTTGCATAGGTACACACATGACAGTGTGATTTGCTGCCTTCCTCCCCCTCATCTATGTCTGGCATTTCTCCCCCTGTTATCCCTCCCCAACTCCTCACCCCCTGCTGTCCCTCCCCTAGTTCCCCCCCCCACAGACCTCAGTGTCTGATGCTCCCCTCCCTGTGTCCATGTGTTCTCATTGTTCAGCACCCATCTGTGAGTGAGAACATGCAGGTGTTTGATTTTCTGTTCTTGTGTCAGTTTGCTGAGAATGATAGTTTCCAGGTTCATCCATGTCCCTATAAAGGACACGAGCTCATCGTTTTTTATGGCTGCATAGTATTCCATGGTGCATATGTGCCACATTTTCCCCGTCTAGTCTATCGTCGATGGGCATTTGGGTTGGTTCCAGGTCTTTGCTATTGTAAACAGTGCTGCAGTGAACATTCGTGTGCATGTGTCCTTAGAATGATTTATAATCCTTTGGATATATACCCAGTAAAGGGATTGCTGGGTCAAATGGAATTTCTATTTCTAGGTCCTTGAGGAATTGCCACACTGTCTTCCACAATGGTTGAACCAATTTACAGAAGCTCTCAACTTCTTTGAGTCTCTTAGGATTATTAGGATTCTTGGAGCAGCTGCAGATGAGTCAAATGGGTATACTACCAGAGAAGTAATACACTCACCTTCCCATGTGAATGTATCAGCTAGACATTTTTATACTTTACAATGGTAGTAGAAAGAGCAAGAGTCAAAGGAAAGGAAAATGCCAAAGGGAAGAAGTGGAGAAAATAAAGAGATGGTAGCATATTAGAGGAAGGTAGCGGGCACATGGCCGAGTCAGAGTCCAGCAACTCTATTAAAGGAAGGAAATTAAAAGCAAAACACTGGTGTCTCCAATCCATTATCATCTCTGCTGCCTTGTCCAGTTTTGTTAACATGATCCTGAATGTCTTCAGGAAATGCATCTGTATAAGAATATGCTTCATATCAGGCAATATTGGTAGCCTTTTCTTTCTACTCTTTTTTTTTTCCCTCTCTGTATTTAAAAGTCTTTGCTGCTTCTTTGGGTAGAAGGGAGAAATACTTACTATTTCTCTAATACATATAATTTATGTTCTTATTTACTACATAAGGCCTTATGCTATTTACTTTTAATTTCTCTGTGTTCTAATCTTTGAAATCTAAGTTTAGGCATCTGTCTGCTACAAAGAAATTCACCTGTGACTTAATACCTTTCCACTGTATGAATTTATACTCCTGCATCCATTTAGGTCCAGCAAAATGTACATTCATAAAATATGTTGCTGTTTACACAGTATTTTTATATCAATTTTAATATCAGAGCCTCATGGAAATTAAGATTCAGAAAAGGTTAGTGCTTTGGTCAGCATCA
Organism: Cacajao melanocephalus; assembly: GCA_963573385.1. Lineage (NCBI taxonomy): Eukaryota > Metazoa > Chordata > Mammalia > Primates > Pitheciidae > Cacajao > Cacajao melanocephalus. The sequence goes on from CAUYLG010019633.1 coordinate 220,319, forward strand.
CAAAGCTAGTGAGCTATTGAACTAAAACCTAGGTTAGGGCTGGTGCAATGGCTCATGCCTCTAATCCCAACACTTTGGGAGCCTGAGGCTAGAGAATTGCTTGAGCCCAGGAGTTCAGGATCAGCCTGGGCAACAAAGTAAGATCTGTGTCTCTATAAAAAAACAAAAAATTTAGTTAGGCATGGTAGTGTATACCTATAGTCCCAGCTACTGGGGAGCCTGAGGTTGGAGAATCATTTGAGCCTGGGAAATGGAAGCTGCAGTGACAGAGATAGTGCCACTGTATTGCAGCGTGGGTGACAAAATGAGACCCTGTTCCCACCGAAATAAATAAATAACATCTAGGTTAGCTAGTCCCATTGCCATGTATAAACTCATTTTACATCTCTGATAAGTCAAAGAAAAATTAATGAGTTAATTATATAGATATAAAATATACATCTAATTATGTATTACTAAATATGTAATCACACACATGCAGTCACGTAAGCATGTTTTTTCCCCTGTCCTTGGCATTTCATTAGTTCTCTCGGCATTTTTGTGAGTTCGAATAGCAGTTTTCCTTTTATAAATAGAAAAACTGAAACACGGTGAGGTGTTCGGTGGACTGATACTTCTCTATCTTGGAAAAAGTTTCGGAAAACTAAAGACACATTATTTAAGCATGTAATTCTGGAGCTAGTAACCACCCTCAGAGAAATCATATGTCTCAGTAATTTTGTACCAGCTTTTTAAAAGTCACAACAATTAAAGCGTTTGTAAAATGTATTGGCTGCTGTTTTGTTTCAAGATGGCAACTTGAGCTACACACTGTATATAAACTATTATCTCCTTTATGCAGGTACTGTTCTAGGTGCCAGTGCACATACTGCCTTTAGGAAAACATTTAATTCCACAAACTGAAAATGAATCCGACTTTACTGATTTACAAATGCATATGAACTAGAGTCAGAAAAGTTTTCCTTTGTCTTAAATAATGTCCAATTATCTTCTATAATTTTAAGCACAGAAATGCTAGTAGCATTTTTGTGTACATTCTGCTAGATTATTAGACTTAAGATGCTGAGAAATGCAAACTCTTACTAACTGGAAAATCTTCCCTGAGCACGCATCCCTATTTAGGGGATTCCTTTGTCTCTGCAATAGGTGGGTCCAGCCGCAGGGCCTTCCTGCCTTTTCACACAGGCTGACACTGGGGACCAAGAAGGCTGGAAACAGGCTTCTTGCTGAACTCTAGTTCCTATTGCAGGAGAATATCTATCTCTGGGAGAAGACAAAGAGAAAAATAGATTCCAGGGAAGCCTTACACACAGGACTACGGGAGGATATGATCCCCCAAAGTGAAACTAAACCTGTCCTTAGACAGTTCTCTGAGTACAGCAACGACAGTGTAAAGGACCCTTGTAGCTTTGAAAACCAGGCCAGAAATCCTGGACCTGATCTTCAGGGCCTAAATGAGGGAGTGAGTTTGGTAAGTCTGGAAAGAACCTTTTAGTTGAAAAGGTTTTACCCCAGTGTAGCGGTTGAGCTGCCTGTGTCACTGATCTTCGTTAATGGTACCACCGTCCGAATGGGATTCTGTCTTCTGTTGCTCTGCAGTTGCTGGTGCAATAGCCAGTCTCCAGCTTTGTCCCTGACCTGGTGTCTTTTTGCCTCCTTCTGACTGAATAGTGTCATTAACTTCTTCCTACCCCAGGGGCTGAGACCTTTAGGCAACCTGTAATACAGTCATCCCACACAGAACACCTGTGCACGGCTGAGGTCTAGTTTCTTCCTTACTGTTCATCTGCTTGTGGAATTGTGCAGTTCCTAGTACAGACCACAGTTTCTTTCTGTGATCCTTTTTATTACCCCAGTTTGCTGCATTGACATATTTCAGCATATTCTTCCTCCTCTCACCCATGTCATCAGTCCTTTCCCAGAACTCATGCCCTTTTTCTTACTTGATTTATGCTTTCTCCCTCTATAACCTCCTATAGTCCTTCATGCTGGTATTGCTTCCCTTTGAATGTTGCTATCCCTATATCCTAACGCGAGCCTCCTTTCTTCCTCTATAATTTGGAGGAATCAAAACTGGTATTTTTGTTTTTTATTCTACCCTGAGCCTTAACCATTAATACCCCCTTCCCAACAGTGATGACACCTCTCTCATTTCTACCCAGAGTCCTCATCTTGCTGGGGCTTGGAGCTGTCTAAATAAAGTAGATCTGGAGATGTTCTCATTCCTATCAAGGAGTAGGCAAGAGAGAGGAATCATCCACCCAAGTTTCAAAATAATAGAGGATGAGAGAAGCAATCAGGAAAATGTTATCCTGGGATATATCCCATGAAGATATTATTGAACATGACATTTCTTTCATTTATTCATTCATTTTTGTCAGCAAATTTAGAGTACTTACTTTACCCAAGTACCATGTCAGACTCTTCATAAGGGTTAGGAGTATCAGGCACTTCGGTGTGCCAAGCAATGTGCGAAACCCATTTAACCCTCAAAATAACCCAAGGAAGTATGATAACTCCCACTTCAAAGTAAGAAACTATGGTCAGTCAAGTTAATAGCTTGCTTAAGTTCATACAGTAGATACATGACTCTACTATATTTTCTTGCTTCTCAGGTTATGATGGAGCAGCTTGTGCACCTTGTGCATTAAGGAAATTTTTATTATTTGGGGAAACTAAACAAATCATTTCTTATTTCTAACATGGTGGATAGACTTGAACAACCGATATATAATCTGCCTATTGGTCAATTAGGAAGCGTTTCTAGCCTGATAGTTTTAGGGTTTTTGTTATTAATTTACATGTTATAAACTCATTCTTATCTAAATACTGTATTTGAAATCCAAACACACACATCCACATACACTCTTTTTTTAGTATAAGATAATTATAACCCTATATTGAAAAAAAGGGAAAAATCCTACAACAGAAGCCATTGAATTAAATGCAGAAGTGGGTTATGTAGAGAAAAGCCAGTTGCAGTGTATCCCCATCTTAAATTTTCTTCTTTTCCTAGCCATGAAATGATCTTTCTGGATACTCTTGCTGTGGCTATGTACAACTGCAGGAAACGGGTCTCATCTCAGAAACACAAACATCATATAAACCTCTAGAATGTATCTGGGGAATTCTGTATCTATTTTTCCATCCTTCAATCAGAGATGCCTAGCCTCTACCCTGGGCCAATTAAAGGGGATACGTTCAAAAGACACTCTCAAAGCTGAGGGACAGAAAATGTAAATGAATTTCATTTATCAGAGCACATTCAACTGTGTTTGGGCTCCCCCTAGCTGCATGGAACCAGTTTCTCATTGCTTAAGCTGTTCCGCTGAATGCTTAAGCTCAAAAGGCTGTGCGTAGCAGAGCAAAGATTTTATCTCCTCTCTGTCTCCCTTGTTTACTCCTCTGAATCTACTGTTGTTGTTGCATTCAGTTGCGGAGAATGGAGAGCATATTAAGTAGTCATGGTCAGAAGACGGAACTCAAGTCACAGAATGAAAAGGCAAATGTTATTGTGAGGATTGTTTTAGTGATGCTTTATGAATGTCTACAAAGATAACATCAATTTCCCTTGTCAATACCTTTATTGGTTTTTTCCCCTGAAGGGAGTGGGCTGAATGTGCTCAGTTATTAAACCACCTCGGTCTCACATATAACCTCCGCTGTTTTTACATGTAACATCAATTTATCCTTACATAAGGAATCGACAAGTGGAGGGAGTCTGACAGGAAGAGCCACATCATCCACGGCAAAAGCAGCTACCTGGCAACTGTGGGGAGAGATGTCCCAAAGGCTTTCCCACACATCCAGAGCTACTGCCAAGCAAGGGAAGCTTTAGGAATAGGAAAATTGGAGCTGTTTTAGCTTTTGTCTGCTTTACCAAAGCCTACTGTTACTGTTCCTGCTGAAAAACAATAGAAGACATCCCCGCGTGGCTTCTAGCATTCCCAAAGCTCTGCCTTCGGGGCACTGACATTTCACTGTTTTTTTCTTTCTTACATACTGTCGTTGCTCGTGGGGAATTACAAAGTGCCAAACAGACGTAGCATAATATACTGGTTAAAGTGATTCATATTGTTATCCACAGAGCATTGCTGCCTAAGTAGAATGGAACCACTGATTGCCTCTTTCCATGGAATTCAATGAAGTCGTTGAGTCTGCAAGTATTTATTCAGTACTTGGTAGGTTCAAGGCACAGTTTTGGGAACCAGGACATCAGAAATCATGCAGGTGCCAGCTCTGCAGCAAGGACCTCACCATCTAATGGAGGAGGCCGAGCTCCTACACAAGCAAAGGCACGGCCAGGCAGGGTGGACTTGGCAGGTAATATAAACAGGGTGTTATGAAGGTGTGGGTGAAGAAACCTGTTGCCTGTGATGGAATCAGGTCAGGAGAGGCACCAGGAGCAGCTTCACAGGATGAAGAACATTTGGAGAGAAACAGGCAGAATGGACAGGGTTTTGAGAGACCAGAAAAGGGACCATAGAGCATTCTGGGAAGAAGGAACATTGCAATGAGAGAATTGGAGGTGACAATATTAACGGAGCGCTGTGGTGTTATTCCATGGCTCCAGTGAGAATGGCATGGATGAGGAACTGCATGAAAGACCAGCAGGCAGGGTGGGGCCTGGTTGTGAAAGGACTTAACCATGGCAGTAAGTTTCCATTTATTGTGAAGGTATTGGGGAACCACATAAGCCTTTCTTAGTGAGGAGCTGGCATTATCAGATTGGTGTTGTAAGAGAAACTACAAAGCCTGTGGGGACTGGAGGAGAGAAAGGTGGACTGAATGAGTTAAGGAGGGTGGATGATGCAGCAATCCATCCAGAGAGAGAGAGGGAGAGGGTCTGAACTGGAGCAAGGTGCTGGGAACCGTATGGGAGTGGATAGCACAGTTAAGCCTGGCTGTGCTCTGACAGTCTGGAATATCCTGGGTCTGTCTCAGAGGGGATCTGGGGCTGCCCGCAGAAGTGGGCTTTACTCTCACTGTGCTGTGCTGTACTTAATAGCTGACAGCTGTATTCTTCTCTGGTTTTATACTTTTTGCTTTAAGTAAAAGCACATCAAACCAGTTTTCTGTTAGTTTCTACTCCTAATCCTCTTTCTTACTATTAACATAAATATTTTATGCTGAATGTATGGTAACCCACAACAAACTGTCTCATTTTCTAGGTTCAGAAATATTAAAACAAAAGTGATCAACACCGCTCCTCCCCAACAAAAAATCCTCACCGTGGAATATAGTTCCAGCAATGACTAGCAGCATTACAAATAAACACAGGTGTTCTGAGACACAGCACTTACCCCTCAGCCACATTTGCCTCCCGCTGCTTTCAGCCTACTAATGTCACCCATGAATTGACAATATGCAAAAGCCCCTTCTGTCCTTTCACGTTGTATAAAGTACTTTAATGCTATAGTGTTAAGCAATGTTTAAGTAATTAATGCATTTCTGCTGTCATAATGCAGCAATTTTGCCAGAATGTATGTGGGAGAATGTAGATGGATTAAACACATTTATATCTCTGGGAAAATTGAGCAGCTATGTCAAAATAAAATATCACTGTGTATAGTTTACCTTTTTATTTTTTCTCTAATTATTAGACAAATTTCAAACTTGGCTGTCTGTCTGAGTATGAGACAGATTAGGGCTATTTATACCTAATTCCAATTAGAATATATAGGATTGTCATTTCTAAAATATGATTCAGTGTGAACATTACCATACTTTTGAAATTATACAAAATAATTTCTTTCAGACACTTTCAAACAATGCAGTCAGTGAAAACACGTTTAGGGGACCAAAGAGAATATTTGGGCATTGGTATTTCCTTGCATCCTTTTCTCTCATCAGCACCAAGGTCAGATCTACCACCAGCAAGACTGAGAGAGCTGCTCCACTTGGCTAGCTCCCTCTTCTTTCATTTCAGAAAATGCAGAGAGCGAGGGCAGATCCCGTACACAAACACTTAGTGCTTTCTAGAGCCTCTTTCTGCTCTGTGAATCTGCAGCTCCTGGTGGCTCCTAGAGGATCCCAGACTGAGAACATCAATAGGCCTTTAAGGGCAGGTGAAAGATCTCTGTTGATAGCAAGACAAGCAGGCACACAGGAAAGTGTAGTAGCAGAAGTGGGGGTTGGGGAGTGTGAGAAATACAAAATAGTGGCCTTATTATGTAGTTTTTCCTTTTCCTTGTTGTATTAACCTTCAACTACTCTACAGGTTCTTACTGTATTAGGGTTAGCAAAGTGCTGTATTTTTGCCGATTTTGCAAAGCATAGTCCCAATAATTACTCTCAAATCACCTTGTGAGCACCCCTCCCAGAAAAGCAGCCAGAGTTCATTCTTCTGTATTCTTGGCAGAGTTCAGAAGATCAAATCCAACCCTGCCAATTACTTCGTAAGGTGAGAGAGGTGCAGGCCAGACATGAGTATAAGATCATGGTCAGTTTTCAATACACAAAGAAAAAGCTCTGCTGAAGTGGACTGCAGGCACAGGACAGGCTGAGCGGAAGATTTGCCATGTTTTCTTTTACAGGGATCCCACTCTAATAACTACTTTTTCATTTCTACAGATTAGTGCCAGCAAATTAGCATAATGACATTACCCAGACGCCTTTGCTGTTGTTTTCTTTCAAAGGTCGTTGTGACTGAGTTTGGGGAATGCAATGGATTAAGAAAAAGAGAGGGAAAATTACCATATTTAATATTGTTCCCACAGAAATTGACATAGTTTATGGAGCCGACGAATATAAAGCAATTTTCTCCTCCATCCCTGCTAGAAAGAGAAAGAGAAGGGATGCGGTATGGGGGAGCAAGAGATGTGAGTGGTGGAGCACAGTAGTTACCAAGATGATGTAGCTGCTAACGGGTGACTCCCGCCATACCTTCAGCTCTCAGGGGTGGCCCAGGCGAAGCCAGCTTCATTACCTGTAAAATCTGGGTGTGATTGGAATAGCATTTCAACGAAATTAAACTTGGGATGGTTTCTAGATAATAGATACATGAATGTGTGAGAAAAGACCTTGATCGCAGGGCCTGCTCTGTGCCATGTACAAAATCAGAATTGCCGGAGAAGAACACTAGGGACGGGAACACGAATTGCCTTCACTCTGTTACACACATACCAATTGCTATGATATTGAAGAAGATATTCATAAATCCCTTTTCCTTCCTGTGCTTTATGCTTCATCGCCTTTTCCCCATTTGTGGTTTATAGATGGAATGAAGAAAAAATGTAGAAAGCAGATGGCAAGAGTGAGAATGTTTCCTAGAGACGGAATTTCAGAGTGGCTAAGAGGCAGGTCTTTCTCATCAGGCAACTGAATTAATTCTGGGCTCAGTCTTTTACTAGCTGTATGAAGGTTTCTTAATTTCCTTTAACTTCATCTGTAGAACAGAAATGTTGTAAATGATGACAGGAAAAGTACAGAAGCAAGATCAATTGCCACTAATGGGATAAATATCAAAGAAACTGACTAAATAGACTAAATAGTTTGATGTTCCTTTGTTGAGCAGAGGATGATAACATTTAAAGAAGAACAATGAAAATGAATTAAATATTGATGTAAATTATGTCAGTAAGGTATGATGTGCAGGCAAAAAACATGACAAACGGTTTACTAAATACTATTGCTAATATAGTATTAAAATCATTGACACTAACATAGTGCTTATTTTGTTTTGTTCCTGAGTACTAAAGAACCAAATATAGAAATATGTATAAGGCAGTAGACAAAGAGTTCATTTGACACTTTGAGGAAACTAAAGAGTAAAAATAAATACATAAATAAAATTAGGGAATTGGAACAAATGAATAATACCATTAAGTCAATTAGAAGAACTTGAGAAAAAGGGTAAAACTGAAGATAACACAAACACAAACACAGAAGGTGAAATAAAGGGAAGAGGAAGATTCCTGAGCCTAGCTTCTTTCCATAATTGGTGAAGCAAATGCTTCTTCCCCATAGCCTTTTTCTTTAATTTTGGAGAAAAAGGTGAGAAGAAGGTTCCCAATGTAGAAATGTAATTTAAGCCACACAAAATGCTCACCTCCATGTGTAAATTTCACGGACTACTATTAGGGAAACTGTGGCTTAGTGGAAAGAGCATAGGTAGGAGAATCAAGTCCTTTTCTTTGCATTCCCTCCTTTATCAGTGCAGCTATATTTCCCATTTGTAGTTCATAGATGGAATAAGCGGAAACTGTAGAAAACAGATGGCAAGGCGTGAGAATGTTTCCTAGACACAGTATTCCACAAAGTTGTCTTGTGGATCAAATGAGATCAATTGAAATTTTTTAAAATTGTAAAGTATCATTTAAGAATAAGACTATTCTTATTATACTTATAGTCTCTTATAGCATTTCATGATTTTAGTAATAGTTATTTATTCTTAGAGTTTCAGCTACCCAAATCATTCCTAGTTTGCCAATGTGGACGCTGGCTGAGGTTAGAGTTTCTATGCTATTCTATGCTGTATACACATACACACATATATATATGTGTACATATTATACATATATTAAAGAACAATGAAAATTAAACTGATATAAATTATGTTAGTAAGGTATGATGTGTATATATACACACATTTTATATATATACACACTATACTATATATATATATGCTATATATTATTACTCAGGTTCCTTCATGTAGATGATATAGGCCAGATTAAATTCTACCCTTTCACAGCATTTCCATAGGAGTAGAAGGCTTCCTTTGATTAAAATGTACAGTTGTACTTCACCAGCCCCAGTAAACAAAATCTTCAGTGTTTTCCTCCCCACCCAAGCCTGAGTTAAATCTACTCATAAGTGATGGACTCTTTTCATAAATAATTAATGGTTACTTAACAAGAGTTTAGCATTTCCCTGCCATTGTTTTGATTACGTTAGTTCACAAGGTGACTTTTTGAGGAAATGTGAATGGTATTTACCCTAGATAGCTGTGATTCATTTTTGTCTGTTTTTAGAAAAGCTTTTGTTTCATTATTATGAAGTTAAAAAAAAAAAAATGGAGCCTGAAGAAAATCAAAACAAACCTGATCTTAGAATACCTGAAGCTTTGATTAAACAATCTTAGGGATGCTAGGTCCATTTTGTACTTACATAATATTATTTATTTATGATTTTGATTTATGTGGAACTTGCAGTGGGATCTCTTTTGTGAAAACCACCCTTTCAGGGATAGCATTTATGAATCAGCACTGAACTGTGTGCTTTTTAGACTGTGGTCTTGGGTTCTTATAGCTACGTCTTTCAGTGAAGACTTAAAACTCAAGGCTTGATCCTGGGCAATGGTTGAGGATCCATGACACTTCTGAGAAAGTGTCAGGATTAACTCCAGTCCTGGCCAAAAATATATTTAGGCATTGTTCTTCATATCCCCAAGGTTCCTTGGAGGAGACTTTTTGGTTTAAACTGTCTTGTTGTTGTTCAGTGGCAACTGTTAAGCAGCTGCTTCATTATGCTCTCCACGTGGCAACATTTCTATTGAAAACTGAAAGAGAATTACAACGTCAGAAGGGGGCAAAAAAGCAAAACAATAGCAACAATGAGAGAGGCAGTAGGGATGCAATTAGAGTGTGTGGTAGTGAGTTTCTTATGGCTGATGTTCAATATACGCTTGAAAGTCAATAATGACCGTGGTTATTTTTAGAGAATGTTATTTTCTTCTCTGTTGCGAATGTTATTCAAGACACCATGGAGCAGTATGACAATTATCCCTGAGTAAGAGGGACCCTCTGTGAGTCTCATGCTTTAGGACATCTTCCTCACCCCTTCCACCTCCACTGAGGGGGTCAGAAATCCTTGGGGGTGAAAGAGATAAGCCCATCCTGGGCCTACCCCAGCCCTTCTAGACTGTGATCTTGCTTCCGATGAATTGAAAATTACTTGCCCAGGTATCCCTGAGCTCACTCCCAGAATCTGTATGGAGCTCTTTTCTAGGCCTGTTTTTCCAAGTGCTCACCATAACGGCTAGTGCGCACATCTCTAGGCCAGAAGGAATGGCCAAGGGGCAGTTGTTTGCATGGAAAGTAGACAAAGCTTGGACGTGGAGCCTTGGGCTGTCCATGTGGATATGTTTCCTCATTGTGTTGACTGAGCCAGAGTTGGAAGAAACAGGAGGAAGCCCAGGGGTCAGGGTTTGGAGCTGGGGCCAGCTCTTCTTGTGACACCATATTCTGGTCTAGAACTCCAAGTGGCCTAAGAGATATAAATGTTAAGCAGGCCTTCCAAGTCAATGTAAAGATAAATTCTCAAGGTTGGAAGATAGAATATATTTTATTATCAGTTTATTATCTTGATTTATAACATTCAGATATTTAAATATATAGTGATAGGCCTCCCTTTATACTCCTGCCCCATGTACTAGAAACAGTGGTTCACCTGCCATGAGGTCCCATTGTCTCCTAGCACTTCCTCTATTCCCATTGAAAATAATCCATACACAACACTATTAAAACTTTATCATTTCACTCCAGTGACAACCTGAAAAAAAAAAGTTTTTAAGTTCATTTCCTGGCCAAAGTAGCAAAGTTTTACTAATGCTCCCCAGGGATATTAAGACTTAGAATGTTGTTCCTGCTCTGTGAGTTGAGAAATTCTACTTGGATCTACACGAGTGTCTACTCATCATTTCGTTTATGTTTTCATGATATCTCTTTCCCAAGCTTATCATAGGAACTCATTGAGAGCATGTCTACAAAACTTTCAGGAAGCAGTAAAATCCACACAATTGTAATGTATCAGTGTTATTCTCATCTCTCATCACCACCTCCCTTCCTCAGTGACTTTCCTGAGTTGTTATTGCCTAAGAGAAGTTCAATTAGCCTATCCTGGGCTCAGCCATAGAATACAACTTTTGTAAATGTAGTATGCTTTCTCTTTGATCTCAAGCCTATTTTCCCTATGATGAAGCTAAGAAAGTGCTGCTGAGATTACCCGAGAGAATATAAGAATAATAGCTAACATGTACTGTGCTTTTATCATGAACAGACATAGGCTAAGCACTTTCGTGATGTAGGTAGAGGTATTATCATATTATAGATGGAGAAACTGAGATCAATATAGTTTAAGTAACTTACCCAAGCTGATAAGATTCAGAGTGGATTTCAAACACAGGTATTCTAACTCTGGAGTATTTAATCACTCCACAATATTGCCTGCAGAATATCAAGCTGTCTCTCTTCCCAGTTCCACCAAAGATCACCTTCAGCAGCCTCTGCCCATTAGTTTTTAAAAGCTGTTGCTGGTCCCCAAAGAATTTGAAGCCTTGTAAATGTAAAAGTAATCATCATGCCTCATTATTATCATTTTCCTAGCCCCACCATGTCCCTTTAAGACTGAATAGAAACATACTAGCCTTTAGCTCACCCCTCATTAGACAGCCGATAATTTGGCCAGGAAACACAATTGTGATAGGTCGGGCATGGGTATCACAGAGTGTGCCTGATTACTTAATCTAAAGATATTTGTCTAAGAAAAGCCAGTATTTAAGTCATGAGTAGCCACATAAGCATGCAGCACCACATTTTTCTTTCTCTCAAGTCTGAAAATATGTAATACGGTATAATCTAGTTTGTCTTAATACCAGAGGTAGGGTTAGTTACGCTCACCTATTTTACATAGCAATTTGTTGAAGGTCATCATTGTCTCTTGGTAACATGACAGCAAATGTAGTAGTGTTCAGAAAAGCACTTTATATTTCTATAGTCATGTAGAACTTTCTTAAGATACACCCATATCTATTTAACAACTAGAGGTGTTACAAAGCGATGTTACTTTTCAATATCTTTCTGGAACTTGCAGTTTTAAAACTCTCAACTCACTTGGAAAACAAGTAAACAGCTCAAAATAGCTAATTGAAGAACACACTTTTCTTCTACCCAAACCAACTAAGCCCCGTCTAAGAAAGCTAGAAAGCTGTTCTTTGCTCTCTTAGCTGCCTTTCTAAATGCAATCAGTCTAGCAGTCACTTCACTCACCAATTCCTATCTAATCGTTTTCATTTACTAGAGAGCATTGGCACAGTCTCCACCAAAACAGCAGCTACACGCAGTGCTATAATGCGGTTTTGCTCATCTCAAAACCCTCTGTGATAGCTTTAGTAACTTCTATTGTACATTGATAACAGCTTCATTTGTCACATGCCCACTGAAAAGAACCCAGTTCCTGTTCTCAGATTGGGTGGGATGAAAGCCAAGAGCTTCCAGTGCTCACTGTGGATGCTAAGATAGAATATGCACTGTTAACATCCAATAGCAGATAAGAAATGCAGCTTTCATCCAAAGCAGAAAGTAATACTAATTACTAATACAGCTTTCATCCAAAGCAGAAAGTAATACAGCTTTCATCCAAAGCAGAAAGTAATTTTCTTTTTAGCTCTGGTGACTGGGACTACCCTGTTTGGATCATTTGGTTTGCAGCATAAAAGGCACGATGTCTGGGTGATAATTGAGGGTCAACAATGAAGAGAGATGGGAGTTCTTATGGGAAGGCAGGGAGAGTCAAAGTTCGGTTAAGGCATTTCAAAGGTCTCACTGCACCACTGAAAGGTGCCACAGGGAAATGCAATCTGCAGTGGTACTGATGCAGGGAGACTGCTAGGAGCTGAGTGTGCATCTATTCTCTCAGCAGTGAAGTCCCTGCTGATGATTTGGCAGCCTGCTCAAATGCAGTTTACCTCTGTGTCTCTGACTTTCTCTGTGCATGTCCTTGGCCATGGCTAGGAGTCTTTGCACTAATGTTTTGAACTGAGCATAAAACTGAAGGCAAAGTAGAGATACAACTTCCCTGTGTTAGACTGTTGAGCCTGCCCTAGACCAAGGAGTAGTCCTGTTTGACAGATGTACGGATTGCCTTCAGGAATGATTATATGCAATATGGAACCTTTAACATCAGAGAGAGTGTCTTGATTCCAGTTAAACTGCCAGACCTAGCAAAGAGGCTGTCACACACTGTCACACAGTAAGGGTCAATAAATATTTGGTGAATAAATAAAAGAATGAAAGACTGACTAAATGACGAAATACATGAAGAGACCAGGTAATTTTCACCTTCTGAATTACACTGAGACCTTGTCCTGGTAGAGTGAGCACATATAGTATGGGAAAATCTGATTCGTGCAGGATATTTAAATAATTTTATGAGGTAGGAGTACCAATGAACTATCAGACTTTCAGAAATAAGCTAAAACTGTAATGTCAGGACAGGAGAAAGCGAGATTTGATTTACAAAATGTCAATACATAGATAGCATTTTATAAACATGTCTATTATAGAAAACAAGCATATTTTTTTCTTTAATTAAGGTTCCAAAAACACATTTACCATGAAATGATATTTAAATGCTTTTGTTTTTGTTCTATTTTTCAGGTAAGTGAAAAAGATATCTTCTGAAGTGTTCTACAGAAACTGTGCAGGTGGCGGTTCTCTTAGAAGAAAAAGAAAGGCAGGGATCCTTGAAATGGTAATGTTTCAGCTGTTCCATATACATAGAAGCGTCTCACATGGCCAGCAGGGCTACTCTTTTCTCTTATGTGCTTATACCTGCTTACTTCACTACATCTTGATACGGCTTAAACCTCAAGGTCCGTGAGAATTGTTTGTGTTTGTGTATCTGCATGAGAGCCATTCATACCGGAATCCAAAGTTTTCACAGCCCACCCTCAGTGCAAGGCTCATTATTCATGAATTGTTTAAAATTGAAATGTCATTCTAAACAGATCCTACCAGAATAGACATATACAATTTAGACTATATGGTACTATATATGTATGTGTATATATGTATGTATACGCATACATATATACACGTGCACACAAATGTAAATATATATATATTTGTAACCCTGTTTTCTTCCATAATCGTTTCTTATTGAATATGAAGTGCCTTACTTTTCCTGTTTGTGGCAGAGTTATCTGTTTAAAATGTGTATGTAGCCTGTAGACTTTCAGTCTAACTGACAAGCCAGCTGAAACGTGCTACAGATTTTAGTAGTTATTCAACCTAGCTTAACAGACTGGCTCCCTGAGAATCAATGACTGACAAAAAAAGTTGATTTACAAAATTTCAATGTATATGGAATTCTAGTTTACAGTATAAGGGTCTGCAAACAGTTCACATGAGGACAGAAGCAAAGGAAGTAGATAGAGGTAAGTATTAAATGAAAGGTTTATGAGATTATCTTATTGCAGCAGATTTTAGAAACAATTTGCTAAATGCACCCAGTTGGTTCAGTGACAAAATTTATATCCCAAAACTCAGGCATGTTTTCTGTTTGCAAAAGTGAAATCAGTTTTGATGAGTTATTAGTATTTGGCAATTCCTACCAGAATTTTCTTTTTAAATAATGTTTTCATTCTATCCAAAATCACTCATTTGCTAAGAAAGTATATATAGTTGACTTAGGAAATGTTAAAATAGGTCATATAGCTTCCTGCAGAGTTAGCTATACGATGCTCAGTACTTTTTAATATTCACATACGTGGTCAAGTTTTTACATGCTGGTCATAACAAAAATATGTGCAATGAAGTGTAAGTCACCTAATATCTAAAGTGTATGTACTAAGTATTAATAAAAAGTAATGATAATTCAAAGCTATTAATAATCAGAAATGGATCCTGCACTCAAGAGTTCAGCACTTTAGAAAGAGGTAAGTCAGAGCCTATACTGAATATCATCATTTTAATTGAAGAAATTAAAAGTATGCTTTTAATACAAGAAATATGTGCAGAAAACTAAAGGCCTAAACTATCATTCAAATTTGAGAAAGCATGCAGTGATTATTTTCTGTTTCCTAGTTCTTTTTATTTATTTGCTTATTTTCTTTCTATGGAAAGCATCATTACATCTTTCTCCATAAAAAATTGTTTTAAGTTTAGATTTAAAAGTAAAAAAATAGGAAAAGTAAGCAGAGAAATGTTCCCACTTGTTAAATCAGTTGGTTATTGCCCTTTGAGGAAGAGAAAGAAGCTCAATTATAGAGTATAAATTTTAAAAATTATATTGGATACTAAAGAGTGTATAATTCAACAGATTGTTTTGTTAATGTATGGAAAATCAGGTAACCTGAACTACAGTGACAAAAGTAGCTCCTTCTGCAGTATGGAGTGAACAGAGCAAAGCAGATTTTTCTGTCTGAACCACACACACTGCTCTTATGTACTTGACTCCCTCTGTCTTAAGGAGAGTCTGGTAACTTATATATCTTTTGACCCAGCAATCTCACTACCAGGTATATACTCAAAAGTATATAAATCATTCTATTATGAAGATAAATGCGTATGTATGTTCACAGCAGCACTATTCATAATAGCAAAGACATGGAATCAACCCGAATGTCCATCAACGATAGACTGGATAAAGAAAATGTGGTACATATACACCATGGAATACTGTGCAGCCATAAAAAAGATCATGTCCTTTGAAAGGACATGGATAGAGCTGGAAGCCATATCCTCTGCAAACTAACACAGAAACAGAAAACCAAACACCACGTGTTCTCACTTGTAAGTGAGAGCTGAACAGTGAGAACACATGGACACAGGGAAGGGAACAACACACAGTGGCATATGCTGTGGGGGCAGGGGGAGAAAGGGCATCAGGATAAATAGCTAACGCATGTGGGGCTTAATACCTAGGTGATGGGTTGATAGTTGCAGCAAACCACCATGGCACAGGTTTACCTATGTACCTGCACATCCTGCACCTGTATCTTGGAACTTAAAATGAAATTATATTACTTTTTTTTTTAAAGAAGAGAAATTAGCTGACAGAAATATCAGTGAATGAATCTTAGGGATCTGTCTTTGTCATGATTGTCCCTATAGCTCAGGCAGTCTAGAAGACTGTGAATTAGAGGGAGGAAGAGAGAATCATGGGAAAATCCATGGATACAGAAGAGAGTCAGAACATTCGATTCATGAAAAGTTCTCTCACTCAGTTAGACATCTGTCCATTTCCAAACCTTATTTATACTCCAAAGATGCTTCAAGATTTTTCTCTCACTTTCTTAGTCTATGAAAGCCACTTAGTGTCTATATTTCTATTACAAATAGACAAAGAAGTATTATTTGATAACCTAGAATTCTGAAATCAGTTAATAGCATGAAAAACATACTTTACTACCTAATTTTATTTATTTAGGCATTTATTTCTACTCTGTCTCATTTTCCAAAAGATTTGAGGGGTTCAAAGGGTAAACAACACTCCTGCCTCTTCACATTATTATTCAAAGACTAAGCATACCAATATCATGGATTTGGTTGATTTGGGGAACTTCTGTCCGGAGCAGGATGATCTGTTACATAATCCGATCAATGAACTCAATTCAAAAAAATAAATCCAAGGATCTACACAACCATGTGCTTGATAGAAAGATAAGTTCATAAAATGTCTGCCTTCAGGGACTTTGCAGCTTAGGCCTCCTTTCTGGCTTCTTTTGCTTGATCCTCTAGTGGTTTAACCTTTAGTACTTAACTGATAACCACAGTTATCACTTATTCACGTAACTGATAACCACATGCCATGCCTCTTTCACAGCACAAGAAAGAAAGGTTACTCCTCCAGCACAGGAGGCCTTCCTGCGAAGGTCAAGTGAAACTGGATTTGACTGAACTAGATCAGATGAGATTTTGATGTTATCAGTGTAGTATACAGTAATTTGGCTTCTTCACTAGGTTGGATATCAGGACGTGACAATTATAACACTTGTTTCATGAGGGATGATAATCATGTCATGACATTCTTATGCTTCATTCACTGTTAAAATTTGAACAGCTTCGTGTCCAACACTGATTTGCAGAGTTTTAGTGTTGCATTGCAGTATTATAAAAACAAGCTAGAGTCACACGATTGTATGCAAAGTTTGGACTGTTGCAGTAATATACTGATTATTTTCATGACATCAAAAATAAAGACTGTGTAATCAAAACATAAAATTATTATAGAGCCAAGAAAGTCATAGCATTGGTTGACAGCTAACATAAATTAGTTTGAACTTTAAGCTTTCAAATATTTTTCTAATGGAAAAGAAGTTTTTAAAATGTTTGTTTAGCTGCTTATGTATTCTAGAAAACTGTGTGGTCTTGGTTTTCTTTTGTGACCACGAATTCTTGATTTCCTGGTGTTTATGTTTATGATTTGGCTGATAATCTTGTTTCAAGCACTTCTTGCATTGAAAGGGGAATTGCTATTAGAACTCGACACATGTCACAGTTCTAAAATTAGTAAGAATGCATTGTTTCAAGCCCACATGGACTTCCTTAAAAGTTAGGGAATATCCTTCATGTATTTGAATTTGGCTACTTTACAACCAGCACATACTAATTTAGAAATTCACAGCACCAGTATGTGAACATTTTCTAGTCTTCAATTTATGCCTCTGAAAACAGTAGTCTCCTCAAATAAAAAAAAATAGCCTCTTCTAGAAAATGAAGTAAAGGCAAAACCAAGTTGATATAGTTCTAAAGCTGTATGCAGCATCCAGTTCAGATACAATTTTCAAAGAATGAATTTTAATGCACACAACCCTATTAGCACAGGATCATATTCCTAACAAATCGATTGGACATGCAAAAAGAGTCTGTGTCCTAGATTTAAAGTCATTACATAGTCTTAAACACAGCTGTGCAGCAAGCCTTTCATTCTAGATGGACATGAGCAAATTGAATGGTTCTGAAGGTGATTGGCTGGTGGATTTTCTACAAAGCAATTTTCAATAATGACAAGTTTAATGAAATCACTATTGTATTATTTAGCAAGGGAATGTGTATCCTATTTTGTATAGCCATCAATGGATGATTAAGTGTGCACAGGAGTATGAATGCACAAATATTTAAACAGATTCAGAGGCACCCATTATTCTTTGGTTTCGGGGAGGTACATGCATCCAACTCTGCCATTATCCTTACCCAACCAGGGATGAAGAAAATCCTATACTTTTTATTGTAACTTTACTTTCTTTCTATTATTCCTGAATTCTGGCTTCTCTGATCTTTTACTAGAATTGTCAATTTCGATTGAGTATATGATAAATTTTCTTCTTAATTTAAAATGTTTTCCATTCTATATCCAAAAATATGTGCTCACATAAGCATTACACATACAAAAATATTATATATGTAACCTATTGACCTTGTATCATTGCTGCATGTGTGGACTCTGCAGATGACAATGAGGAAAATAGTACTTTTACTCTTTTTTTTTTTTTTTTTTTTTTTGGAGACAGAGTCTCTCTCTGTTGCCCAGATTGGAGTGCAGTGGTGTGATCTTGGCTCACTGCAACCTCTACCTCTTGGGTTCAAGCGATCTTCCCACCTCAGCCTCTCTAATAGTGGCGACTACAGACGTGTACCACCGTGCCCTGATAATTTTTGTATTTTTAGTAGAGATGGGGTTTTACCATGTTGGCCAGGCCGATCTCCAACTCCTGACCTCAGGTGATCCACCCACCTCAGCTTCCCTAAGTGTTGGGATTACAGACATGAAGCACTTCTCCTGGCCTATAATTTTTTCTTAATTTTATGTCATATGAAGATTGGGGCAGAAAGATACATATACGTTCTACGAAATGAAATTCTAATTAATAAATGAATATCCATGGAGGAGATTATTTTTCCTGTGAAATTCAGTCCCAGTACCTATATTTACAGGAAAAGTGCATTATAACTGTTCAGTTTTGGTGAATAACTTTCTACTTGTTGCTTATGATTTCTCTTGTGTGGAACATAAATTAAAAAATTATGTCATTATAAATTGTCAGATTGCCAGTCATCTTTCAGAAGTAGCCATGCAGTCTATATAATCTTAGGAAAGCCTGCACACATTTCTGGAAAAGGAAGTTTAGGAGGTGGAAGTTTTTTCTACCATGGTTGAAAGTCTTCTTGATTGAACCAAAGTGTCAGGTAAACAAAGCAGAAAAACAGAAACAGCTGTTTTTATAGCTCAATGTAATTGTACCAAGGGAGTATACATTCTTTTCTTTTTTGTTAAGAGGAGCCCATCCCAAGCAATGAATATAGTTAGTTAATAACTCCAGTTGTATGCCTTAAGGAACTTGGCTTCAGGGCAGTTGTTAATAGCAAGACATAGTCGTTCTATCAGAGAGACATACTGAAAGTTAGCCAACAGAAGCTGATTCTTTCAAGTTGTGCTATAAATTTAAGTCAACAACAAATACCTTGTTTACAAAAAGTGATAGGAAATCGAGCTTTTGTGGAGCATATCTATAAAAGAAATATACTAATAACTATGAAGATCAGCAGATTTTATGTCATTAGAAATTATAAAAGTGTTGTGAGTAATACATTTGGTCAAGAAAATTATAGACTAGATTTTGAACTTCTTTAAAAGTTATATAATACAAAGTTAAATTAATACTTAAGATGTATTTATATAATTAAGAAGAAAACAATTTAGTCTACTTAAATGAACATTTATTGACAGACACCGTCCCTGGAGAAAGTAAAGATGAGAATGGTCTTTGTGTTTGAGGAATTTGTATGCTGCAAAGAGAACCAACAAATAGGCAGATAATTTTAGTGTTAGATAAAATGCAGCAATAGAGTGCCCAAGGATTCATGTTAGTACAGTGAAGAAGAGGGCTTTGGACCAGCCTGCATGGCAGGGAAGGAATTGAAAGGTTCATCAGGAGAGAAAGAAGGGAAGAATGCTCCAGACAGAAAAGAACATCACCGGCATGTGTTCAATTTTCCACTTACTCTGTCTGTTACAAATAAATCTATTAAATGACTAACATATCCTACCCAAGATTTTTAAACCTCTGGCTTCTCCTACAGTATTTTCTTTTAGTATTTCTCTTGGGTTCCTCCAATGGGAAAGAAGTGAAAAATTAACACAGGTGGCTATATTCTTAGATAAGTCCCCTGGTAGTATTTAATTTCCTTATCCTTTCACAAATAATAGAATGAAACAGAAGCTGTTGATTCAAACTCTCAGTGTCCACATAAATTAACCACCCCTATTGCCACCCACTCACAAGCTTTCAAAAGATGAATCCTTCTAAATCTCTTCCATCACTTTATTGTTTTCATTTGAACCTTAGGAAAAGAACAATATTAATATATTTTGCTGTTTAATGTCATACATCCAAGTGTTCAACACAGTACCATGGACTTTCCATGGGATGTCTTATTTAATCCTTACAGTAGCCTGAGAGACAAATATTACTTTCTTTGTTTTATATATCAGAAAACAGAGGCACAAAGAGATTAAGTAAGGTCTCCAAATTTATTCACCTAGTAAGTTGTGGAGTCAGTTTTTAAATTCAGGCATTCTTACTTAGGGGCTGCACTCCTAAATCTTGTTCTATACTGGCCCCTTGTTTGGTATATATTCCATAAATATTTAATATGTTTACAATGTAAAAGACATTTGTATGATTTTTTTTTATGACTTACAGGATTTTATACAATTTAGTGCGCTTTTAGTTCATTATTTCATTTCGATCCTTAAAACAGTTCCATTAAGTAGGCCAACCAGGGAGCTAAACTTTATAGATGAGAAAATTCAGAATCAAGGCATTTAACTGATCAGTGTCTCACAATTAAGAAGCAACAAGACGGGATTCCATGTTTGGGTCCCCTTCCATGAACACTCTCTCGTGGAAGCTGCTTTCCCTCTCCTAAACTCCCTCTCTCTTAATTCCCTACCACTCAGTGTGGAAGCTATCTTTCTTCTCCCGGATTCCATCTTTCTGAATTCTCTCACTCAGTGTGAGAGGAACTTTCCTTCTCTGGGAACCCTTCTCACTCAATGTGAGAGTGGCTTTTCTTTCACTCAGTGTGAGAGTTAGCTGTTTCTCTCTCCTTCTCCTTTCTCTTTCTCTACTTAAATAAATCACTTTCAACAGCAACAACAACAACAAACAAAAAAGCAACAAGGCTCAAATCTGGGTTTTTTTGATCCTACAGATTTTTTCAGACCAGAAAAAAAAATGGATAATATTAGATCATTGTAACATATGAGGGGAAAATGATTATGTTAGTGAACTCATGCAAAGTCACAGGCTGAATTATTGAAAGACTCAATACTAGGATCAGGTCTCTAAATAGCGATTCCAGCCTTTTTCTCAACCACATTGAAAAGCTTGAGCAGATTTTTTGGCAGTTACCTTTTTCTCACTGCTGATAATCTTAAATAGCTTGTATACTGCCCTCAATATCTCACTTGGTTTTGGTCAAACAGAAGGCTAACTACTCCCAGTCATTATAAAACTTAGAACAATAGCAGAAGTTTGTGTGCCATAGAGACCTTTAAAGTCACTGCCTGATTATAGCCTGTTACATAATTGTAGGAACAAACACGAAGAATTATGGGTCTCCTACTTCCAAAGATAGATGTACACATGCACAGCTGATTGCAGACAGTAATGAGAAATCTATTGTTCACTACTAGCATTAAGTATTCATTTCCCAGTCCCATGCAACTTCCCATTTTCTTCCATTAAACCTAACTCTTTTTGGGGCATTAGAGAGGCACCATAACAAAGTCGGGGAAGTTCATCCAGCTCCGCTACTTAGAATTATGTCCCAAAAGGCAAATTAAACTCTTGTGGCTGTAATTTCTTCTTCTTAATGGGAGAATAATCATCCCTAACAAGGTGTGTAAGAAATGTTGCTTACCATAAAATAGGTGCTCAATTAATATTGTGCTATTATCAATATCACTGGCACATAATGTATTGGTTTGTATAAATCTATTCGGGAATTCAAGCCATTATTATTTTCCAGTAGACAAAGTTTTTATTGGAAGGAAAAGTTCACTTTTGTGTACTCCTTTTCCTTTTGCAGAGCTAGTAATATGGTAAAAAACACACAGATGTGGAATATGAAATTTGGCCTTGCCACTGAATGGCTTTATAAATTGTCTATGAGTAAGATATTTAGTTTCTCTGAATCTCAATTTTCTCATCTGAGATGAGAATAACAATGATGGTAATTTATGCCTGTGGTGGAAATTAAGTGAGATGAGACATAAAAAAATACAAAGGGCAATGTATGACTTATGATAGTTTTCGGTATAGATTAGTGATTTTTCCTCTTTACCTTCCTGCATACCCACGTATGCCATACTCTATTCCTTTATCCTCCTAAACGAACCATATCACAAGTCTTTTTAATTGCAGCAATGTAAAATACTGAGTAACACCTCAAGATAGAGCCATAGAGTCTAGGCCAGGAAACTTTAGCAATAATTAAAGACTTAAAGAGAAGAAAGCAGGCTCTTGGTTACCTTTTTACTTAGATTTTGTACTCTAGTCTTACCAGAAAACTCACCATTCATCCTTCTTTCAAGTCACTAAAACTAGATAATGATGTTCCCTCTTCTCAAAATATATGCCTCCTCTTCTGTTTCTAGTGAGTTTTTTCTTGTTTACTAAGATTCACTTTACATGGTGCCTATCTACTTGGAGGAGACAATGCCAATTACACAAACACTTCTACACATCAATCAATTTTATAGTTACCTTAACTTAGCCACATTTAGGGGCAATCGTTTTAAAATATGTGACTTAACCAGAAAATGCCAAGCATCATTAACATCATTTTGCCCTTTCTTGGGATGCAGGACAATCGTTATGGACCTGGTTTTCCGGATAATGTGATAAAAGGCTGTCAGCCATCCCATCTGCTCATACTTTACCTACCTCAGACAGCTTCTGACCTTTTCTTATGTGCTTCTACTAATCTATTAGAGGCTGAGAAGTCAGATAACTAAGCTCTAAAAGAATTGCATATTTAAAAAGTCAATAAAGTTTGCCTGAATCTCTAAGAGCCTTAATGCAGGGCTTTGGCATAGATATTTTTGGCTTCTCTGAGGCCTTTATCAGAGACTTCTGACAAGCTGGACCTTCTGGATAAGTGGGAAGTTACTGTATTTTAATTGCCTAGTGTCTACCTGATGGAAACAATAAAAATGTAGTTATAAACAGAATTTAAACTAGAAGGTAAGCACAAACTGACATAGGCCATTTAAAATGTAATTTAATATACAAATATTCAGTTTGCATTCAGCTTTTATATTATGGAGATGAGAAGTAAAGGGCCCAGCAGATAAAAATAAAGAACAAATTGTTAGATTATCCTTTACTTACACTGTAAATAAACCAGCAAATCATTTATTTATTTGCCTAGCAGTTGCTGCCATGAGTATAGGCCATCAGTGACCACTAATATAAAAAAAATGTGTTTTTATTTCCCAAAGCAATTCTGAATTCCATAAATTTCACGTTTCTCATTAAAGTTATTCAATTTTACACATGCTTGATCAACAAATACGATCAAGATCTACAGTGAAACTTTAAAAGTAACACAGAACCTTTAGAATGAAAACAACGAAAAGATAAATCATGAATTTTTGTAACCGTTTTTCTCTGATGGAGATACTTATTTTCAAGTGTATGCTAATGGCAGACTTGATAAAGGTTTAAAAAAATTAAGATACACTCATAGTAATTGTAATTTGTATCTACTTAAGTACTTTATGATACATTAAATATTTTGATATTTATTGTACTTGATATAATTGATATTCCCATTTTATAAGAAATATAGAAGATCAAATAATTAAATAATTGTCCATATAGAACTCTATTTAAGTCTTTACTCCTCTACTCATTGGTCATGTGGGCTAGGACATTTTAACTGACATTCTGAGCCTAATTTTCATCTAGTATTGGAAACAGAGCTAGTATGTTTTTATTGTTAGTTATCACAAGAACTAAATTAAGACATTGTAGATAAAGTGCTGGGTACATTGTAGATAATATGATTTTTTTTCTTCTCCATTCTAGTTTAATAAAGAGTCTAACATTTGTAAAGGAAATCAAAATATTGAATTGTTTTATAAAGTTCACTTCCCCTGATGAATATAGAAAATCAAAGTGTTTAATAACACGTTGAACTTAGGGTAAAACATACTCTAGTAATTATATACCTTATATTTGGAAAGACATTTTGCTTAAACATTGTTTAAATCGATGTTAATTGACTTTGACTTTGCCAACTATGAATAAGGTGGCAAAACTATTTTCACAATTCCAATTCATATTTATTTACAGTGTTGGAAACAGATGTACCCTTTCTGCAGAAAGTAAAGATTGCCTTGCTGAGACATCCTTTGTTTCAGTATAGATTTTTCTTTATAGCACCAAGCATCTTTTTCCAGCATGCAGAAAGGTAGTATGTGAAATGAAAACAACACTGTATGGAAGTCAGAAGATCTTGGTTCTAATCATGAGCCATGTCCCTAAATGTGACTCTAAGCAAGTAATGTGACCTCTCTGAGTTTCATTTGATTAATCTGTAACAGGTAGAAGTTGAAATCAATAATTTGTAAGGCATTTTCTAGCTGTAAGGAGACAAAACTCATAAACTGTTTTCTCTAGAACAGAAGCTTAATAAAATACTGGATTTTCCTTTAAAAACTTAATTGTTAAATAAGTCTGAGAATACTGAGTGTTGTCTCTTCCTTTAAGAAATTCACAATGCATAGTAGCATATTAAAAGCCCTGAAACGTCCTGGACTAATGACACCCTGATCACCTGTAGCTTAAATTAAGGTTAGTATTAATTAACTAGGAGAAGCATTTTTTAACCTTTTTGAACCATAGAAAACATCTTTTCTGGGGTGACAGTGGAAGGTTAAGAACTACAAAAGATATTTTAATCTTTCAAAGAGTAGACATTAGGTAGAACACTGCTTTAACAAATATTGATTTCTGTAATGTTTTCAATTTTTCTAAATCTAAACTACATTTTTTTAAGTGGTGATAATGTGAAACTGTGTAAGTGAGAAAATTCACCCAAATGGAATTATCTACATATGCACATAAGTAGATTTGGGCTTCCAACATTTTCATCTTTTCAAGTCCTCCAGTGCATAGAGTCAAGAGAATTCTGAAATGGGTTGGAAGCAATTAATTCACTTATATCCAGTGAAACCTCATTTCAGAGAAGCTCTTCGTATGCAATTGTGGAAAGCTTAGACAGTGGAGTGGCCCTGGAATGAGGGGATCCAGGTTTGAGTTCTGCCTGCCCTTCAATCCTCTGTAACCTTGGGTGGGTTACTTAACTTCTCTGAGTGTACAATCCCTCATTTATCAAATGGAGATACGATTACTTGAATCACATCTTACTCATTGTGAATATTAAATGACATAAAGGAATATGAAAACAACTCATAAAAGTATAAAATTCTGTATAAATGGAAACAGTTATTAATAGTCTGTGCTCAAGAAATATTTCAAGTTTATTAAATATTTTATATCTCCTGAAGTAACAAGCCTGGAAAAGCAAGAATTGCTATAGAATTGTAGGACTAGAAGACTGCAAACAATCACTCCCATGACTTCATTTTTTCAAATAAAATGCCAAGGCACAAAGAAGCGAAGTGAATTTTCTCATACCATCCAGTTGGCAGAAATGGAGCCAGTTCTTTGAGCTAGTCCCTCTTGACTCTGAGTTTTCCCAGCACAACCACACTGGCTCAGTTAATGTACATTTGAGTATACTATACCCTTTGTTATTTTCAAAATTAATCAAATACTTGAACCTAAATTTAAAAACCCTTATTCTAAAAAAGGCAAACAGAACATTGCCCTTGAAATATCACTGCTTTCTCATCTGTATTTTAAAATTTTGTTTCTTTGTTTCTACGCTTACACAGAGATACTTTTGTTTTTCTCATTATGTCATTTCTTTCTTTAATTTCTTGGCCAATTATTTCCTAATTTTCTGTTCTCTTTCCACTCTTTTTAGGGCTAAGCTGTGATTATACATTCTGTACATTTTTATACATTAGATATTTTTTCTCAACATGATAAAACCAGAATGTGGACTCTGAGAATGAATTCTAGCTGGGTTATTTATCAGCTATGTAGATTGCATTTTCTTAATCTAGTTAGCTCATTGGAATATAAAAATTATGACTTGTATTTGGTGGATAATTTGATTACAAATAAGTCACATTGAATTTTCATTTCTTAACTGTAGTTAAAAGAACATACTGATAGATCTTAGGTTTATTTATCATTGTTGCTAAGAATAGAAAATATTACAATGAGCATAAACTGCAACTCAAGAGATTTTAGAATACTTATTGTTAAGGTTGTAATCTATTAAACTTTCTTAAATCAAAAATTCTTTCTTTTGAAATCCCAGTAAGAGATCTTCTTGATTCTTTGAAAGACCTTTGTTTTCCATAGAAATTTAGGACCAGATGGACTCTCCTATTTAAAAAGTTCTTGAAGACAAATCCTTCCATTTATCTCTCCAACAAAAGTTATCCAGGTTACAACTCTCCTCTTCCCAGGTGGAAATATGAACATTATATAATCATATTCTGAGAAATGCACACAATGTTTTAGCCAATAGCTCTTTAGAAGTAGATGGAATTTCTTTATAACAATTTATTTTACTTAGACTTCAATAGGTTTCAAAGACTTAGAAGAGTAGCATATTAATAGAATGAAACACAGTAATACATATTGCTAGATCTGTTTTCTGATTTCTACTTTAGTATTAACTATGAAGCTTATGCAAGACAACTAAACTCTGAACTTTCCATTCAAAATATATAAAAGGGACAATATTACTTGTTTGAAGCCCTATGGTGGACTGTACATATTTGTGGGGTCTTTTTTCAGACCCAGTTTTATGACTTTCTAGGTCATGGCAGGGAGACATTAAGTAACTTCCATAGAATGTGAATACAAAATTTCTTTCTCCAAATTAGTGTTCTAACTCACCCTTGAGCAGAAAGAAAAATTTTAAGAAGTAATATCATGTTGCTGAATTTGCAGATGTGGAAAAATAACCATTAATATTAATTCATGTTGTCTTCTGAAGGTAATTACTTTAGATCATTGGGGAAATTTTGGATCTTGCCATCTGTCTTAGATTGGACTACCTGGGAAACAATCAGACATATTTTTTCTTGCAGGAGATTTATTGGGAATCATTCTCAGAACAATACCCAAGAGGGGTGAAGGGAAGTGAGGTTGGGCAAAGGGAGAAGCAGAACTGCTATGTAGCTGCATCCAAGATCTCAGAACATTCTAAAGGTCATTTGAGAGAATTTCAGGCTTGTCCCAGTTGAGGCAAGGGGTAGTAGGGGCCCATTGTACCCAATTTCTACCAAATGACTTGTAGTTTCTTTGAGGGATGGTGCCATATCAGAAACTCAGCGTTGGTCTCTGTGGCTGATAGTTTGGACAGTTGGTAGCAAATAGCTGGATCAAACTTAGTGAATGGGAGCCTGTGGTGCTGGGTTCATGTATAGCTTCCCTTCCTGCAACCATGGCTACCAAATTCATATACACACTGTGTCAGCACTTGGGATGGCTGATGACAGAGAATGGCTAATGTCAAGTGACAGTGAATGTCACCGGCTTAATTCCTCTACTTGGTTTTAGTCGTAGCTTCCTACTTGTTAGCTACTCTCCAGTACGTGTTAATAATTCAAAGTTCTCCACACTTCATGGAATTCCAAATCCATCTATTTACTTCTTCTTTAGATATTCTCAAACCCTGTCTTTCATTGTCTTGGCAGGCCCCTGGACAACTGGGTAAGGTATTCAATGCTTCCTTTGAATTCCAATATACTTTTATCTCAGGATAGCTTTATTTTCATACAAAATGTCAAGTGTACCACTCAAATCTCTGCCCAGTGAAAGAGTTTTGCCTAACTCTTCTCTTTTAGGTCCACCCCTGAATGGGACTTTGGATAATGCAGCAGCAGTCCGTCTTCAGCGTACAGAGATGTCCTGTCCATGAGCCAAGCTCAGACTTCTTTTTCCTCTGTCAGCTAGTCCTAAGAGACTCCTCTCTACCTCCACACACACATATTTATCCGTAGGTATAAACTAAGGAAGAGTTGCTGATGCAGCACAGTGGATGACATGGCTTCTGGGCCACTTGTTCATGTAGCTTATCTGTACTCTCTGGCCTTGTTTATGCTGATCCCAGATTACTCATGTCCATCTTGTGATGAATGACTGCTGGACCCACCTACCTTATGAATTGGTTCTGACAGAACTCAGCTTGTAATGGACAGCTCTGACCTCACAGTCACTTGATTCCCCACCACTAGGCACTCCATTTCTTCTATAGAGCAGAAGTTGTTTTTCAAATGGTGTGCACATCTCTGATTGCAGATAACATGGTCTTGTTCTAAAACTGCAGGTATCTAGATTTTGTTTCTCCTACTGCGGCTTGCCCAAAACTTCGTAAATGTCTTTTCTCATGAAATATACTTGTAATACAATAAAGTCTGATGGATCATATTGTTCCAGTGTCAGGGTTGTAAGCACTGCGGCCTAGAGCTGCTGCAGAGCCCTTACTTACACTGGACCCTCCTCCTTGATGGAAGCTTTCCACATCATTCAGTAAATGAGACAGAGTAGTTTTTTAAAGTATGAACTATTCTGCTGCCTGAAACCAAAGAGGCTTAGCAGACATCCTGCTTCTTTCTTACTGGAAAGAGGTCAAGATGCCATAATGTGTCTTTTCGTTTGGAGGAGATGTCCTGGCATGCCCAAGATAACTGGATCCCTAAAAACATCCTTAGTATGGTATGTCCTTGAGTCTTTGTAACTCATATGTTTTTACCAAGCTTCTGACAATTTTTACTTATTGAGTCCATTTTAAATAACATTCTCAAAATAGTGGACAAATGCCATCTGTGGAATATTTCAATATTCCAGATCCCTTTGAAATATATTATCACAGACGGTGGAAAATTTAACTAGGCCTCTGGCAAGACTATAATACTCTTGTTTTTTTCTATATGAATGTGAATTACTTCTGGCTCTCCTTCCTGATGGAGATAGAAAAGAACCAATCTGGCTGATCAGTGGCTACATATCACATACCTGAGACCATGTTATGCTCTAACAGATAAAACATCTGGCTCAGCAGCTGCAGTTGGGACTCTCTCTTATTGTTTTGGTGGTTCACTGTCACATTTCAGAATCTTTCTGGTTTTTGAAGGGGTCCAACTGGTGAATAAATGGAGATATGATGAGAATCACCACCTTTGAATAATTGAATGGCATCCCTAATTCTGTAATTATTCCCAGGATCCAATATTGTTCTTGACTTTTAATTTTGGCTAGGGCAGGGGCACTTTCAGAGGCTTCTATATGGCCTTCCCTTTTATGACAGCTCTTATCTTCAATCAAGGACTCTATATAGAGGTTTTGTTAACTACAGGGTATGTTCATTTCAACTATGTACAGTGGACTCAATGTGAGCTGACCTTGGCCAGGACTACATTTGATATCTGGACCAAGTGTGCCACCATTCTAGCCTGAGGGCCATTATGAAGCTTGGATAATAATGTCATATCAATCTTTGTCCAAGACTCCTTGAAATGTCTGGATATCCCCACTTCCCTAGTGTATGATTACTTGAGTAGATGGCTACAAGCCATAGATAAGAGCCAAGTTTGCAAAATTTATTCTGATGGGGATCCAGCCTCTCCTTCTGTCAGGGGGAACGAGGTGTGCAACTGGCTCAGGTCTGAAAACTGGGTTTGGGATAGTGGACTTTTTATTTGAGCAGACTCCCTCAGCCTCCAAATAATCTATCCTTGATTCTTTTGTTATTACTGTTGTATAGATTGAGCAATATCTTTGCTGGATGCCCCTCTGTCTGGCTCTTGGAGGCATTATTTCTATTAACCGTTTTATAATAATTGTACTATAATCTTGCACCTGGTGATTATATGCTTCTACCTGACAATCATCTTTGCAGCCATCTTTATTGCTATCAGGGAACCCAGTTATTTAGTATTATCTCTTACTATTAGCTCTGGCCTATAAAGAATTGTCACCACTGTGATTATTACTTCTGGGGTGTGTGTGTGTGTGTGTGTGTGTGTGTGTGTGTGTGTGTGTTTTAACCAGCAAATTCCATATTTCTTTAGTAAAGAAACCATTTTCCAGCTCCCTCCTTGAAATAGCATCATGTCATAGACTTCATGGCCTTAGGTAATATATTCACTCTACTATACTATCCGCTTCTCTGAAACTTTCTACCATTGACCATGAAAGATTTAGCATTTCTACTTCATTTGTATGAATCATCACTTTATCCACGCTTCCAGAGTTATCTTAGGAATATTGTCTCCCAGTGTCCTTGCTAGAGTGTTAAATTCTTTACCATAGGGGGATGCTTTCCTACTAACAAACTCTTATCCAACTTTATATTCCATTCTTATTGGTCAGTACCTTCAGGATATACTTCCATATATGCCATCCCATGGGATCCAAGCCCAATATACAAACCCAGCTTCTGCCAGCATATCAGTAGGCTTTGAAGCTCCTTCAGCGTATCATCCCTGTATTTCTTTTAATAGACTCAGTACTCCCCTGTCTGGGTTATGTTGAAGCTTGATCCTAGTTATTTGTCTTATATTTAGAAGAACTCCGTTCTCAGAGGGTTTGTTGTCTTGCAGTATAGTAGCCTCTGCATTATCTTAAAAGAAAAAGTGATCACAAAGGTTTTAACAAGTAAGGATGGGATTCTTCTGGAGGCCTAGAGTGCTTGGGGGAACCTGGGGATTCAGTAGTTTTGAGTGTGTCAACCCAGATGTCCACACACTTAGTCCCAGAGTCCCACTTCTAATTTTAGTAGCCAACTTGTGAGCATTGGAAATTCAACTTTCTTTGGAGTTCTGCTACTCTTATCCTCAGCTTTTTCTGTTCTCTGGCTATGGGAGAAGAGAGTTTACGTGTTGCCGTGAAGGCCTTCAGGAACTCAATCTTTGCCTTGTATTGATGATTAGTCACCTTCAGTCTCTTGTTGTCTTTCTCCAAGGCGTTGATGATCCACAGCAATAGTTATCTTATTTTGTAATCTTTATGATTTCTCCAACTTTTAAACACCTGTAATATTTCCTGTAAAAGTTTCTACACTGATGGAAATTTTAAGAATTTCACTGCAACCACATGCCAGGGGCTATCAGTGCCCTACCTACCACTAGAAATCAGGGACTCAGTGCCAGCAAGCCAGAGCTAAGTAAAGCTCTTAGGTCAGGTTTTTTGAGAAAGAGAATCTGAGATAGAAAATTACTAATGAACGCTTTTAGAAGAGCTCTTGGAAACATCACCTCTGAAAGACAGGAATACAGGACTGGGCAGAGGGTGAAGTTAAACAGCAGTGCCGTACATCAGAGGCTTCCACCAACACTATAGGGGAGTTCTGGAACCAGGATCACCCCCTCGTACTACCTGATACAAGGGGTCCAGGCCTTTGTTTCCTCACATTCACCGATTTTTGGGTGCACATTGTCCTCAGAAAAGGAGTAGAGCCTTGGATGAAGAACTTTCCTCTAATTAATAGTAACTATAGGAGAGGGACCCAGTTATGAGCAATCAGCAGCCAAGACTCCAGGCACATGGAGCAGGAAGTGCCTTGATCCTAAAGAATTATCTGGGAAGTGCACTACCATGTTCCCTGTATTATCTTCTCTGTGTTACTTTGTGTATTTTTAAAATCTGTTATTGCAGGTATTTTTATGTATTTCTTCATAGCACTTTATTATTGACCAAGCCAGAGAATTACTGAAAATGAACACATTTGTAAATAAAACCGCCCATTCTGCCCATGCCCAACACATACATGCATACTTTTAAAAAAACAATTTCAGCTTTTCAGCCATTTCAGTAGTGGGCTGACATTACCCAAATAGCAGGCTCCAAGAATTAAACAGCATGGCTCAAAGGGAATGGATGTGGTTGTACCCTGTAGGAATTTTGCTGGCTCACAGCTCCCTGATGCTTCAGAAGTACTTTAATGTACTAATGTGCTGCAAAATATTGACTCTAAAACACCTCTGTCCTGGAATAGATCCACTCAGGAAAAAGCTCTTGAACCTCTGCGTTTTCTTTAACAATTGAACAGCTGTTACATTGTTAAGAGTTTTTGTGGTGGTGGTGGTAGTAGTTGATGTGAGTTCGAAGGGCAAATATAGGAGTGATATTTAAGGAGATAAGAAAATACTTTGATAATTTAAAGAATTTGATAGAAAAGTCATTTCTCTAATGTTCTATCGGTAGCAGTATGAAGCTATTGTAAGAAATATTTGTTTGCAGGAATACTGCTTCATAGCATGACATTATAGAGGAATAATATTAACCAGTGATTTTGAGCTCTGAGTTCAATTTTCTCTTTTCTTATACAGACTAGATAACACAGACAAAACCCCACATACTTGAGTGTCAAAGATGCAGCCTGAAATGAATAATAAAGCGCCTCTTTTGCCATGTCTCTTCATTTTTGTGCACAATTTATTAGTGTAATTGATAGAAAATATGGATCGTGTTTTTCCAATCAGAATTATCTTGCCCTAATCTCCTTTACCATTCAACAACTAATTGAACAAAACTGGGTCCAAGACTTCAGCATTTATGCGTTTGCTATAGATTAGTGTTTAAATCCTCAGAGCTAAAATTTAAGGGCATAAAAGTCACGCTCAAAAACCCAATGACTGGGGCCAGGTGCAGTGGTTCGTGCCTGTAATCCCAGCACTTTGGGAGGCCAAGGCAGGTGGAACACTTGAGGTCCAGAGTTCGAGACCAGCCTGGCCAACATGGTGAAACCCCATCTCTACTAAAAATAAAAAAATTAGCTGGGCGTGGTGGCTGGCACCTGTAGTCTCAGCTACTTGGGAGGCTGAGGCAGGAAAATGACTTGAACTCGGGAGGCGGAGGTTGCAGTGAGCAGAGTTTATACCATTACACTTCAGCCTGGGCGACAGAGCCAGTATCCATCTCAAAAAAAACAAAAAAACAGTGACTGCCTCTGATCCAGGTTTCCTTTAGATTTCTCCCCTTCACTATATTAGCTGACTTTTTTCAAAAACAATATGCTATGATTCTTAAATATAAACACCAACTGCTGTTGTAATCAAGTACATTCAGTAACATACTTAATATGACCCAAATTCTCAAATAAAGTGAATTGTTTGTCTGTAAGACCAAATAATAATTTTTAACACTTTTTATCTGTCATTCTGAAGTCAACATCATTGTTGAAAATTACCTGATGCCATGTGTTATTTATCATATACACATTAAATGACCGTGGTACTAAATGATATTGTAGACTTTAGGCTTGCAGACCGTCTCCTGTCCTTTCCACACTATGCTGCTTACACTGTCTTCTGTGAAGTCCACTCACATCTAATCTTTTAAATCCTTTATTGTTATTCTGTTCCTTCAGCCACACTGACACCTCTTAACCAGTGTCCTTGAGCAGCAGCTTCTGCCCTGTTCTCCAGCATCAGGTCTCCTGGATGCTGGTGGCTGGAACTAGTCCAAACTTGAAGTAAGCAGCTGTGAAGAAGAGAATGAGAGCTTACATTCCCTTGCTTCCCTCAGGGCAGGAGCAGGGATAGGGTGGGGGTGAGGTGGGGTGTGGTGAAGAGGGAGTGGGTAGGATGGAAATGACTCCCAAATTAGGTAAAACTGTAAGTTTGTGCCTTTATATACCTGGTTGCTCCCCAAACACAGGAAATTTGGGCAGATATGAAACAAGACAATATATAAGATAGAAGACTTATATAAGATATGAGATATAATTTTTTAAGTGCAGCTATGTTATAACATAGTTCTGGAGATCTATTGTACAGCATGGTGACTATAGTTGGCAATACTAACTACTGTGTACTTGAAATTTGCTAAAACAGTAGATTTTGAGTGCCTCACCACGTACTCAGATACACACAGTGGTAACTACGTGAGGTAAGGGATATGTTAATTAGCCTGATTGTGGTAATCGGGTAAAAATGTATAACTATATCAAAACATCAGATTATATGCCTTAAATGTATATCATTTTTTGTCAATATCTCAAGCTGTAGTTAAAGAGATAAAAGTGTAAAAGTCCAGGAATACCTGATAGAATTTTGAAAGAAAATAAAGAATATGATGGAATTTTGGGGGAGGAGGCTTGGGCAAGGTTTATAATCGAGCCATAGTTATTGAGACAGTGTGGCATTGAGTCAATGATAGATGCATAGGGAACTGGATTAATATTTAAGACACATTCAATTATGGATTTAGTATGTGAGGTTGTAGGTATTTTTTTGTTTGGGTTATTTTTATTGGAGACAGGATCTCACTTCATCTTACAGGCAGTACAGTGATACAGTCACAGCTTACTGCAGCCTTGACCTTCTGAGCTCAAGTGATCCTCCCATTTCAGCCTCCTAAATAATTGGGACTCCAGGCACATACCACCAAACCTGGCTAATTTTAAAATTTTCTCTAGAAATAGGATCTCTCAATTTGGCTCAGGCTGGTTTTGAACTAGTGGCTTCAAGCAGTCCTCCTGCCTCGGCTTCCCAAAATGCTGGGATCACAGGCATGGGCCAGTACACCTGGCCTGAGGTGTTATATTTTTATTAGAAAAGTAATGTAGGGGTTTTCAGCAAATGGTATGCAAACCATAAGCAACATAGAACATGGTAAAATTCAATCTTTGCATTACGTAATAGTAAAATAAATTCCAGATGCTTAAAGAATAAACTATTTAAGATCATATTTATGAAGAAATATGTTGCTCAAGCTGAAGTCTAGTGGGGTAGTCATGGCTCACTGGAGCCTCAAACTACTGGCCTCAGGTGATCCTCCTGCTTCAGCTTTCCAAATAGCTGAGACCATAGGCATGCACCATTATGCCCAGATAATTTTTAAAAATTTTTGTAGAGACAGACCTCACCATATTTCCCAGGCTCGTCTCGAACTCCTGGGCTCAAGCAATCCTCCTGCCTTGGCCTTCCAAAGTGCTGGGGTTACAGGTGTGAGCCACCATTCCTGGCCTTCTATGTTTTTATCCTTATATAGGTATTACATCAGAGATATTTCAGGTTTGGTTTCAGACAACCACAATAAAAAGAATATTGCATAAAACAAGTCACATGAAATTTTGGACTGTGAGTATATATAACAGTAATGTCTGTACTGTATTATAGTCTATTAAATGTGAAATAGCATTATGTGTAAAAAGAAAATGTACATACCTTAATTAAAAATAGTTTACGGTTAAAAAATGTTAATGATCATCTGAGCCTTCTGGGAGTGATAATCTTTTTGCTGGTTGAGGGTATTGATTTGATTTTTATTGGCTGCTGACTGATCTGGCTGGTGGTTGCTGAAGGTTAAGACCAGCTGTGGCAATTTAAAAAAGGACAGCAATGAAGCCTGGCATATCAACTGACTCTTCCTTTTACCATGCTTTCTCTGAAGCATGTGATAATGTTTGGTAGCATTTTATCCTCAGTAGAACCTTTTTCAGAATTTGAGTCAATTCTCTCAAACCCTGTCCCTGCTTTATCAACTAAAGTCACACTAAAGTTTATGTAATACTCTAATCATGTTCTGTTCTGTTCTATTCATTTTCTATTATATTCACATCTTCAGGTTTCATTTCTGTTACTTGTGCTATTTCTACCACATCTGCAGTTACTTCTTCCACTTGATGTCTTAACCCCCTCAAAGTCATTCATGAAGGTTGATATTAATTACTCACAAATGCCTAATAGTATTGATATTTTGACCCCATTTCATGAGTCATGAATGTCCTTTATGATATTTAAAATGGTAAATTCTTTCCTGAGGTTTTTAAGTGACTTTGCCCAGATCCATCAGAGGAATAATTTTCTATGGTAGCTATACCCTTAAAAACTGTGTTTTATTATTTTATTTTACTCTAAGTTCTGGAATACATGTGCAGAATGTGCAAGTTTCTTACATAGGTGTGCATGTGCTATGGTGGTTTGCTGTACCTATCAACCTATCATTTAGGTTTTAAGCCCCACATGCATTAGGTATCTGTTCTAATGCCCTCCCTCCCCTTGCTTGCAAGTCAAAATTATTCCTTGATTCATGGACTGTCGAATGGATGTTGCATTAGCAGGCATAAAAACATTAGTCTCCTTGTACATCTCCATCTGAGTTCTTGGGTGACCAGCTGCCTTGTTGATGAGCAGTAATAATTTTCAAAGAAATCTTTTCTTCCAGACAGTAGGTCTCAAAATGGGCAATTCAGTAAACCATGCTGCAAACTAGGTGCTGTCACTCAAGCTTTGTTGTTCCATTTCTAGAGCACAGACAAGAGTAGATTTCATTCTTCAGGTCCCTTGGATTTTCAGAAGAGTAAATGAGCATTGGCTTCCACCGAATGTCATCTGCAGCATTAGCCCCTAACAAGACAGTCAGACTGCCCTTTGAAGCTAGACAGTGACTTCTTTGTAGTTATTAAAGTCCTAGATAGCATCTTCTTCCATCACAAGGCTGTTTTGTCTATGCTGAAAATATCTTGTTTAGTGTAGCCATCTTTATCAATTATCTTAGCTGGATCTTCTGGATCACCTGGAGCAGCTTCCACATCAGAACTTGCTTCTTCCCCTTGGACTTTTCTTAAACCTCAAAAACCAATCTCTGCCAGCTTCAAACTTTTTTTTTCTGTAGCTTCCTCGCCTCTCCGAGCCTTCACAGAATTGAAGAGAGTTAGGGCCTTGCTTTGGATTTGTCTTTGGCTTCAGGGAGTGTTGTGGCTGTTTTGATCTTATATCCATATGGCTAAAACTTTCTGTGTATCAGAAAGAAGGCTGCTTTGCTTTCTTATCATTAATGTGTTCACTGAAGTAGCACTTTTAATTTTCTTCAAGAATTTTCCCTTTGCATTCACAACTTGGCTAACTGTTTGGCAGAAGAGGCCTAGTTTCAGCCTATCTTGGCTTTCAAGATGCTTCCTCTCTAAGCTTAATCATTTCTAGCTTTTGATTTAAAGCGAGAAATATGAAACTCTTTCACTTGAACACTTGGAGAACATTGCTGGGTATGAGTTGGCCTAACTTCAATACCGTTGTGCCTCAGAAAATAGGAAGGCTTGAGGAGAGGAAGCCCGATAGGGGAATGGGTAGTTGGTGGAGCAGTCAGAACTAAAGTATTTATCAATTAAGTCTGCCATTTTATATGAGCCTGGTTTGTAGCACCCCAAAACATTTACAATAGGTAACATCAAAGGTCACTGATTACGGATCACTATAGCAGATATAGTAACAATGAAAAAGTCTGAAATATTGTGAGAATTGCCAAAATGTGACACAGAGACATGATATGAGTACATGCTGATGGAAAAGTTTCTCAGTGCAGGGTCACCAAAAAGTTTCAATTTGTAAAAACTGCAATCTCTACCAAGAGCAATAAATCATAACACACTAAAACAAGGTATGCCTGTACTTCAGATTTGCTAAGAGAATGAGTATTTGTGTTTTCACACACACACAAGTTAGGTAAGATGATAGATGTGCTAATTAAATAGATTGTGGTAACCATTTCATAACGGTATGTGTATCAAATCATTACATTTTAGATTTTAAATACTGCCATACTTGTCAATTAAATCTCTATAAACCAAAATATAAAAAATAATCAGCCTCATAAAATTTAGAATTGCACTCATTTTGGGATATTTTTGAGGGCCTCATACAAAATCTCATACAGTGCCCTGTTAATAAGAGCCCTTGCATGTCTTTCAGGCCCCAGGTGAGGAATGAATGGACCTTTCCTGTGCTTTTTCTTTTTTAATAGAAATTATAGTTCATTCAAAGCAAGCAAATAAAAATGTCTAGCCGTCCTGAGAAAAATAAGGCCTTGAAATGAACATTTTATATACTGGCCTTGCCGCTATCTTTATCTTAATATCTTTTTATATTTTTAATATTTATTTGCTGTTGCTCCAATTCCTTTCTTATTTTCATGATATCTTACTTAGGTACTTCACTTATATTTTTTATAGTGTTGAAGGGATGGTGTAGGTTTAAAAATATACAGTGAAAGGTCTCTCTATCACTAAGTCATGAGAAGAAGTCTTTCTCTCACCTCTGTCCTGCAGTCAACCAGTGTCCTCTCTGGAATCAACCAATACAATCATTGCTTGTGTATCCTTCCAGAGATAAACAGTATCTCAGGATACAGACAGGGAAGCTCATACATAATGAAATTATGTATAATCTACTTACCTAACTATCTAGCTATTCTCTTCTCCTCCTCCTTTTTTTTCCATCAACAATTATGTGAGCCGACATTTACTTAATCTGTGTCGAAGATTATTCCATATTAGTGTGTGGCTTCTTGAATATTTTGTGGAATGATGCTTTACTATGGTGTATGTGTTTATCCAATCTCTTGCTGTTGTATGGTGTTTTCAATATGTGTAATTACAAACAATGCCAATTACAAATAATATCACAAGTACGCTTGTATATACATCATTTAGCACATGTACAGGTATATTCCTAGGACAGATTCCTAGCAGTAGAATTTATGGCTGAAGCGTGTGCACATTTGTGATTTGACAAATATTGTCAAGTTGTCCTACACTGTGTTCGACCAAGTTATGGTCCCATTGGCAACCGTGATGGTATTACACATGTTTCTGTAAGGCATCTCAAATCCTCTTTTTAAAATGTTGAGGAATAGATATCTGATTGACTTTAAGTACTTAAAATAAAAATTCAGTTTGGTTTTAGGCACAGCAAGGTTTAAAAATTAGCAAAGCTTCTCCATGATTATGTTGTTGGGGACGTATACAAGCTAAGTGAAGGATTTGGTAAGTGCCAACATACAATTTAAGTTTTAACTTAGAATGGATAACAACACTGGATGGATGGATGCATGGATGGATGGATAAATGGAGATCTATAGATAGATACACAGATATATAACTTAAAGGAGATCATACAGCATTTTCTCGGTTGGTCATGAAGGAGAACAAATCAGCAAAAGAAATGTAAAAAGAGGTGTTAATAAAACATAACAAAGAATAGGGGAATACATGGTTACCAGGTTAAGAAAAGCATCAAGTGGGTGAAAAATCTAATGAAAGGCAAGTCTGTAGTGTCCATGAATACAGAAGAAATCTCTGGGTGTAGCCAGGGTAATAATGATGTAGAAACAAATGCAGCTTCAGGGCAATGAGAAAGAATGAAAGCAGTTAAACAGCAAGGTTTTCTGTGATGCTGACTACAAATGATAAGTTGACGCTCCAGGAATGTGTTACATGATTAAAAATATTTAAAAGATTGTTGAACGTTTCTTTCTAAAGCAGAGAGAACCTACAGAACCAAATTATATTTTCTACATAATTGGAGTATAATTATCACACAGCAAAGGATGTTATATGTAAAGGCAAAGACTTCAGTTGCTTTAGCCTCCATAGATGTACAATATAATTAACACAAACTTCCTTAGACATCGTGTACTATGGTAGCCAAATTGTTTATGGAATGTGTTACTTTCAAATATGAATATATTATTAAATACTAGGTGTCATTTATAAATACCAACCTTTAGTTAGCACAGTTAGAAAGGCTATGCTTGGGAAGAGGAAATATCTTTCTGTTGCTCCACATCCAATATAAAGTATTGACCAATCCACATGGGGATATTTACCAAAATAGAAAAAGACAAAAAGGAGTTAACAAAAATTATAGTACTTTCTTATAAATATTTTAAAATATTTTCGTATAACCTTTGAGACTTCAGAGGTGGAAGAAGAATAGAGAAATGAAAATTAGATAAAGTAACAAGGAGGAAAGAGAATTGTTTGACATGGGAATCAGCGGACATGTGATAAATCACTAGGTAATAAGAGAGGGACAAGGCTGGCACTTGATGTCTGGGAAACTTGTGTAATAAAGAGTCCTGAAACTGGTCTCAGCCTAGTAGTAGCTAATGAAGAGCAGCCACCGCTAGAGGCTTCCGTTGCAGTGGATGGTGCAGATGCGATAAATAGGAGGTGATACACACAATCAAAGCATCATAGAAAATGGAACATATGTTAGAGATTACTTTTCCCATTTTATATATGGGAAAATCAAAATCCAGAGAAGGAAAATAATTTGCTATTGACATTTGATTACCTTGTGGAAAAACTGAATGTACGACCTAGGACTGTGGATTCCTAATCCAGAGTAGAAATCCAGTAGTGATCATTTTCCTTAATCTCATGCAATCTTCCCACTTTCCCAGTGACCTTCCTGAAGCCTCTCCATATTGAATAACAACCTCTTAATCACAAATTTAATAGTGTATATGCCTACACTTAGCTGGCTAGTGTAAAATTAAACAAATATTTTCTCCTAGATCATTATCCAGTTGTCCTTGCGTACACTCCAAAGCTGATACACACACACACACACACACACATTTTGATACTGAATTATACACCACTTGGCGTTTTTATTTAGTTGTTCCACTTGAACAACTTTTGTCTTTTCAGTTACTCTATAAACTTCCAGTCAGTGGAAATCATGTCTTATACGTTTTTTCTATTTTCTTGTCCTAGCAACATCTCAGGTTTACAATCAAAATGTAAGACTGTACCTGAAGATTTGCAGCCAGGTGGCTGTTTATCTCAATCTTTGTTTGGGCATAATTCTGAAGGAAAATTAAATTGTGTTTCAAATTGCCCTCAAGATACTCAGCCCGGGAGATGCTAATGCAATTTTTACATTTAGAAGGCTCATTGACCAATTAGATGCACACTTTGAAGAATGCAATTTGATAGGATATTTTTATATTAACTCATGATCTCCTTTCCATCATTCTCTTTTCTTGCATTTTCTGTCATTTTAAGCTATCCCAAGAGAAGTGACTTTCACTATTTGTCATTTCTCTGTTGTTTATTCAAATGGTGGGTGGAATCAAGGTTGGCTGCTCTGAACTGCATCCAAGCAGGGATTCTTAAAGGGTGGAAATGTCAGCCTACCTATTGGGAGCTATTCCAGAGCCAGCTGGAGCTGCCTCAAATGCTCTTAATTACCATGTTGTATTTTAAATGTCTCAGCCAATGTGGTCCCTTAAAAAAAAAAAGTAAAATAAATAAGTCCAGGTAAGCAAAAAAGAAAAGAAACCTAGTAGAATTCAGACTTCACCTGGTGGATGAAGCATAGGCAAAATCTTTTTTAGCATGTTCTTTAAAAGATTGTAGTTAACTGCTCAAATGCACAAATCACTTTCTTCAGTGATTTCTTCTTTTGAGGGCTGACTACCATAAGTAATAGCTCAGCCCTCATTCTAACTCAAATTTCCAAGAGATATTTAATTGGGTAGGGTACCAATTATTTGGAAATCACCTTGCAAATAAAATTGCATAATTCCGGGTGTTGCCAATGACTTTGTAAAGGAAATAAGCTTATTTTAGGAGAGTGACCAATGTTATGCCAGACTGCACACAGTTTTCCCATTCACCTCTAGCTTCCAACTTCTTTTTTTCATGTTCCTGGTCTTTGACCCCACCCATTCAGCTCACTTTTTTTGGTCCAGCTCTGGCACCCTTATAGTCAATGGTGTTACAAACATAGTTGTCAATGGAATAGAAGTGGCTAGGGAACATTGTCCATGTGTATCATAGCAATGCTCCCATACCACCTATAATGCAAAAATACTCTAGTGGTGCCAGGCATACTTTTGATCTTTCTTTGACTTCCACTTTATGGCAGCCATCTTAAAATATACAAAAAATCCTAATAACACAGTATCACAGGAATTCACTGTTACAGACTATGAAAGTTTTATGTATATTTGTATTAGATGCTTTTTACTATAATTTTATATTTTTCATTATATGATTAAACAGAATTAATTTAGGCCAAAGCTTAGTTAGATTGCATTTGCAACATAAAATCCCTCTAGTGACAACATCATGGAAAATCCACTGCTTTAGGAAGCTGCATTAGGATCAGCGGGAGGTTTGGAGGTGTAAACTGTAATGTTATTAAATGTGTATTGTGCTTTATTCAGTGAGAGATATTTATTATTCTCATCATACTCCTTAGAAAAACCTGAGGAAAATGAGTTTAAAATGGAATTTATATCAGACATGGCTTTAAAGAAATGTAATTTTCAGAGGAGATGGGGGGAGAGATTGTTTTGTGTAGCTGTGTGTGTGTGTGTGTGTGTGTTTCACAAATATACCAAATACACATTACTAAGAATATTTCCCTTCACATTATGTACTTTAGGACATCATAGTCTTTCCTTGCTCATTTATGGAACTCTTTTTCTTTAGAGTAACTCCTTAAATTTATGGTCATAGAAGAAAAGCAGTTTTGTGAATGCTTTTTAAACTTTGGCACACTTATGTGAAGAGTGATTGCCTCTGACTGAAACATATATGTAGTATGTGAGAAAAAGAATTTTACAAGTTAAGATGGGGGAGGGGGCCAGCAATTTTCTGGAGTGATGATTTGAGGATAACTGAGAGCCTTAAGAATTTTGAAGAAGAGGTTAGTAGGCTTAGAGACGCACTTTAAGAAGACAAATTGCGTTAAATTGTTTAGAATTATTTGGACTGGAGGGAGAAGAGACAGCCAATGAGGAGAGAAACTTGGAAGTTACTTTTAAAAAATAATGGCAATATGAATGAATGGACCATGATGATGAGGTGTATGAATATAGGCAAAATGTGGGTATTTCCATAAAATGTGGAAATATAACTAGCTAGCTTATGACATTTTCAATTCAAGATGATGTTCATCTGTAATATCATTATGTGCTACTGCAAAAATTTTACATTTACTTTTATTAAGAAGAAAAGTGACTGATTATGGTTTGTTCTCATTGTTGGTCAGAAACTAGAATTATCATACACTGATTGTGGTGGTGTAAATTGGTAAAAGCATTATGAATTGTTGTTTAATATTACCTAATAAAGCTGGATATACCACACTTTAAGATTCAACAATGCACCT
Organism: Cacajao melanocephalus; assembly: GCA_963573385.1. Lineage (NCBI taxonomy): Eukaryota > Metazoa > Chordata > Mammalia > Primates > Pitheciidae > Cacajao > Cacajao melanocephalus. The sequence continues at coordinate 263,114 of CAUYLG010019633.1, forward strand.
CCTACGACTGTTCTAAAAACTGTGCATAAAATGAAAACACATATATAAAAGTATTCATAGCATTTATGATAGCCCCAATGCTACTTTGCTTCCATGCAACACAATTGTTCGTAAATACAGGAATGTATAAATAAGCTGCAGTATACCCACAATGGAATACAATATAACAATGAAAATGAATGAACTGTTACTACACACAACTGTGTAGATGAATCTCCTGAAGACAGTATTGTGCAAAAGAGCTTGAACACAAAAGAGCAAATTAAGTATTATTCCATTCATATAAAGTTTAGTAACAGGTCAATTGATTGTATCAGAAGTCAGAATAGGGAATGAATGAGCAATGATTGGGAGGGGCAAGAGAGAGCTCTCAAAATGCTGGCCAATTACTTTTTCTTGGTTTAAGTGGTGGTTACACACGTTTGCTCTGTTCGTGAAAATTCTTCAGAGTATCTACTCATGATTTGTGTACTTTCCCATATGTATGCTGTATTTCAGTGAGAAGTTTGTAAATGTCAACTGAAAAATGAGAACTGTTATGGAAAAGTAAAGACATTGCAAACATGAAATGGAAGTGAAGCCATCAGGATGTTTTGTCATTTCAAAATGCTACATTTCACTCCAAATAGTGCAGTGCAGTGAAACATCTGGCACTTCAACCTTCTGAGAACCAGAAATCACTCTGGAGGATGAATGGGACGGATAATGTAGAATTCCATTCTGCTCTCTCACACATGAGTTTATTGTGGGGTAGTTTGTAACACAGCATGTACGTCATAGATTGAATTAGCTTTCTTGGCTATTGTAGTAATTATTTATGTGTGTCGTTGTCTACCGCGGAAAGGGAAAGTCTTGAAAAGTACAGAAGTGAGTGGACTGGTGGTAATTATTCTAAACACCTGCTTTGTTAAACTGTGTGCCGTCATGTTCTGGCATTGTCATTTTCATCACACATAAACATAATGGTTATTACAGCGTGTACACTCATTAAAACAACCTATATATGCCTTACTTGATGGTCGATGACTCAAAGCTCTAAGCCCTAAACTCCAGTCTGGCCTTGTTACATATGCCAATTAAAAATGCATTCACAAGGTAATGATCAATGACTACTACATAAGTGAAGGTAAAAGGAATGACACTTAAAATTTTAATAAAACTTGACAGATATAGGAACAGTTTGAATCACCATTGAAATACAGCATCTTCGATATTTAAATTAAAATATATAATTCATTGTGTTTCTTTTGCCCTGGCTCTGATTTGTCATTTGCGGGCTACTTAGAATCAATGCTAACGAACTGTAACCTTTGAGCTTGGTTTTTGGTGGTCAGGAGCTGAGAAAGGAATTTTAATAGATTGCCCTTTAAGGACACCAGTATCAGAATTTTCAGCAGAAACCAAAGATTTAAGGTCGAAAAAGAGAATTAAGCACCCTGTCTTTACAATGGATAGCTTCTTCAAGGGCAGGTCCCTGAGCATTGAGGGAACAAACTTCCAGTGAGTTTTTACTCCAGGAAGAAATGACAGACTTTCATTGTGGATGGAAGATGTCTTCTGAGTTAGCTGCTAACTCATTTTCCCTATATTGAATCCACTTTCACTATTTAAATGCAAAAACCATTAATATAGCAGGCTTGACATCCAGGGTATGATTAAAGTGCTATGGCACTAATCTATGTTTTTTTTTTTTTCTGGAATGGGAAGGCCATTTATGCTGATTCAGAAGGGCCCCTCCCTACATATAACTAGCTAGCTTATGACGTTTTCAATTCAAGGCAGTGTTCATTCAGTGCAGATATCCACGCATACAGAGGGGAGCAGTGTCATAGGCAAACCCAAATTCATAGAATATATAGATCTACTCAGAATTATGATGTATTTGATATTTTGCTAACTCCTAACACACACATCTACACACCCACACACAATGGGGTAAAATCTGACCTATAAAAGCTAAAACAAATAGGAGCTTTTCCCCAATCAAATTCTTTCCAGTTTTTAAACCCCTCTTATATTTTTTTCTCCATTTGATACAGAAAACCTGCCTAAGATGTGCCAGCCTTCCTCATTTTCACCTTTCCAATACTAGTGGAATTAATTGTTTTGTTTTAAAAGACTTCCTGCAGGGCTGCAGACAAGCTAGGTAAATAAAAATAAGCAAGAGGGAGTAAATTGTTTTTGTACATGATATTATATCCTACGTAATTATGTTAATAGAGACTCTAAAATAATTATGAGATGATTGTTTTTATTTATGCCACTCTATTGGTATAAAATTTACTTTACTTTTTTAGGGCTGCATGGGATCTATGTATTATACGGTTTCACATTTTTCTCTGGGTTTTTCTTTTTTACTATTTTATTTTTTCTGCAGTAGGTACCAGAGGATAAATGAAGTAGGAGGTGAAGCCAAACCAGTGAAGTAAATATTTATTCAAACGTTAGGACTTTTTCTTTTAATATCATATCTGTATTATTGCTGTTCCTGCTGTAAGTGAGGTTCCAAAGATGGGAACAACGTTTCCCTGGCCCTTTTGCTGAAGTTACAGCGAAAGGGAAATAATCAGAGAGAACCTGGTGTTAAGCAGTTAACTCTGAATTATTCCATTTTTCTTTTCAACCTGGAAATGTGTTTTTCCACTACATCTTAAAAATCAAGCTGAAATTCATTTGACCTCTTTCTAAACTCCAGCCATTCACTTAAATGCAGCATCTTATGCACTTAAAGCTTTAAACTTCAACAAGAGGGAGTGATGTGGGGAAAAGAAAAAGTATATTTGTTGAGTTGAAGTTGACCTGTGCCCCAGACACTAAGTCAGATGTTCATTTGCTTCTCAGAATAATTTTATAGGAGAAGAGTACTTCTTACTAAAGTCAGAAAAGTTAATAATGTGCCCAACTTTGCATTGTTAATAGATAGCAAAGTTGGAATTGTAAACTGGCTGTCTGATCCAAGTCTCATGATTTTTATAACACATGTTTTTGAAAAGTACATGTCCATGAAAATAATTTTATTATGTAATTTTTAATTTGTGCTGTTTCTTATACTGGCAGGAAAATAAATTTACCATAAAATATGATTAAAATTTTATTTTAAAAACTTGGAAAACACAATTTTCTCAGCAGGATACTAATAGACGCCTGCAGCTTTATTTCTAATGTAAACTACCCCCCACATAAGTGGTTTCGTTTCTAAAATGATCCCTAGTTTCTGGCTTACTTAGGTTTCATGCTACTGTAACAGAATGCCAGAGACCAGATAACTTATTTAAAAAAGAAATTTATTTTTCACAATTCTAAAGACTGGGGAGTCCAAGATCATAACACCGTCATCTGGGAAGGGCTTTCTTGTTTCATCATCCGATGGTAAAAGGGGAGAGGGTGAGAAGGAGATAAAAGGAATCAAACTCATTATTTTATAGGGAACCCAATAACAGCATTAATCCTTTTGTGAAGGCATAACTTTCATACCCTAATCACCTCTCATTAGGCACCACCTTACAACATTGTTGCAATGGGGATAAAGTTTCCAACACATGCTTTTTGGTTATCATATTCAAAACATAGTTGCCTCTAATGCAATGTATAGAAAAAGTTACAATGATGATCATGGAGAGATCAGTGAAAGTGTCAGTCCTGGGACAAAAGATCAATTTTATGTATTTGTGAGGTTTTTTTGTTTTGTTTTTTTTTTTTTTTTTGCTCAGAGTCCCAGAGATTCAGCTGCAATCTCATTTTACTTTCAATGCTTCCCTTCCCTCTGAGCTTAGATAGTTCCATGTGAAACTAGACTGTCTAAAGTTCATGTAGAACTAACTCTAGCACAGAGAGTTCAAATGTTTAGTTGAGCTAAGAACCTGGAAGGGCAAATTATTATTGTTTTTTTCTTTTTAATCTAAACTACTTGTGACTTCTAAATTAGAATGGCAAGATTTCAGATACAGTTCTAGTCCAGTCAGTTAATACTGTAATTTACTGTGTTAATGGTACCATTTGTCCCTTTTGCTCTCACCTCACATTTTAAAGCAGCAGTTTAAAAGGGGTTGCATAAACTCTGCTTCGACTAAGGTTAGAAAGGTTGTGATTATAAATAATGCACTTTACAGGATAAATAATGCACTTTGCAGAATAAATAATGCACTTTGCAAAATATAAATCAGCATCCTTACATGTTGACTCTGAAGACACTTTGGCAACCGTGATGGCGTTACCATTAATGTAAGACTCTAAAGAGCATGACTGAAGTACTTAATGCTATATTTCATATCACATTGTACATACTTGCAGAAGTGAATTTTCACATTACTAAAGTAATAGATCAGAATATAATCTGGTCACCGATGATTAGGGATACCTGCACAAATAGAATTGCTAGCAAACTGCATTTATTTTTAATCAAAACAATTTCGACAAGGGAAGTTTTCAGCCTTGAGTTGCCAAAACCTAAGATAACCCTAATCATCATCTGTCCTTTGTAGTTTTCTTCTCTTTTAAAATCTGCCCTTGTTTGCCAGTCTAATCATAGAAATCACAATTTGCAATTTCAAGAAGACAAAAAGAGACGATATAAACTTTGATCCAAAGCATTTCTTGTAGGATTCCAAAACGCAGTTTTGAGTTGTACAGTTTCGCTTTGCCAATAATGATTAGAAGCCCAGTGGCTGCCACAGTAATTGCTCCATAATCATATCTGCAATACCCGACCTGGTTTATGCATACAATCTATATTCTAATAGCAGTCAACAGGTCACAAGTTAATAAAAATACCATTAACGTCCCCCTGTGACTAAAGAAGAGAGATGTTCATCTTCCTGGGCTGTGGTGGGCCAGTATAATTTCCTTGGCTGTTAGTGTAATTAACTGTGCTGGCCTGCTGAGTTCCCTGGAGGATAGTGCTGGCACAGGATGACCTTGAAGCCTGCTCTTGGTATAGTGTGCCAGAGGGCACAGTTTGTCAAAGGTTTGGATTGGCCCTGAATCGGGTTACCAGGAAGATGCCTGCTCATGTAATCATGCTGGACACCAAAAGCATATATACACAGTTTGTATTTTCCCAGGTTCAGGTGCGTATAAATAGAGCAGCTGGCGATAGTTGTGAAGTTGACCATTGTTCTTTTTAAATATCTCTAACCTCCCTTTTTGCCCCCCTTTCACATCTAAGACTTTCAACCTTGTTTTTTTTTATAAACATAATGTGCCTTCCTACTTTCCAAAGTTCTCCCATATCTAATCAAAACACAAAAAGATTCATATCAACATTTAAACTTTGACCAATACATCAACACATAAAATTTTAATTATTCTTAAGTGTTTGCATTTGTGAACCTGTTTTTAAAAATGGATGAACATGTTTTTATTTCTCATAAAAAGTGAAAATTGGGGATTTAGGATCTGAGAAAAATCAAGGAGTGCTGCAAGTAATTTCTGAGATAATATGATACTTCCTCTGAATCCTTGGAATAAATTTGCTTCATTTATGTCTGAGATTGTACATGGGGACTGAGGAAATGAATCTAGAAAGCCAGTGAGGAGCCTAAGCATTTTCCTTCCTGTCCTCAATCACAGCTTTACTGTTTTAATATGAGGATCTCACTGGTCACTGCCAGTTTCCTAATGAAAACTTTTAAAGATACAGAAACACAGGGAAGAATATTATAAATGCATCTGTAGGTTTTGTTTGGTTTTACTTATCTTAATATTTTGTCACATTAGCTTCAGATCTTTTACTTCGAAGAAATAAAATACTGAAAGGACATTTTTTTCCCCTCCATCCTGAGACATAATTGCCATCCTAAACTTTTACTACTGTTGAAGTGCTTTTACTGGTAAACGATCTGTACTTGAGTTCTTTGTTTTTTGTTTTTGTTTTTTTAAATTTTATAAATGTTATCGGAATGTTGTCCCCCCACCTCCAGAATTGTATGTGCCATAGTAGTAACTTCTCATATCTCAGAATGTGACTGTACTTCCAGATAGGGTCTTTAAAAAAGTGATTAAATTACTGTTAAGTTAGGCCCTAACCTAATCCAACTGGTATCCGGTATCCTTATAAACAAAGGAACTTCAAGCCAGGTGCAGTGGCTCCCGCCTGTAATCTCATTACTTTGAAAGGCTGAGGCAAGAGAATTGCTTGAGACCACAAGTTCAAGACTAGCATGGGTAACACAGAGAGACCCTGTCCCTATAAAAAATTTTAAACATTAGCCAAAGGTGGTGGCATGCATCTGTTGTTCCAGCTATTCAGGAGGCCGAGGCAGGAGGATTGCTTGAGCCTAGGAGTTCCAGGTTACGGTGAGCTATGGTCCTGCCACTGCACTCCAGCCTAGGTGACAGAGTGAGACCTTGCCTCTAAGAAATGAAAGGAATGGAAATTTGGACACAGAAAGAGACACCAAGGATGTACATACATAGTAGAAAGACCATGTGAACATACATCATGGAGGCAGGGCTGTCTGCCAGGCAAGGAGAAAGGCCTTGTGGGAAAAAAAACCAAACCTGCAACACGTTGTATTAGTCGGTTGTCATGCTGCTGTTTTCATGAGCAATTTACAAAAGAAAAAAGGTTTATTGGACTTAACAGTTTCACATGGCTGGGAGGCCTCACAATCATGGCAGAAGGCAAGGAGAAACAAGTCACATATTACCTGGATGACAGCAGGCAAAACAAAGCGGGGGGAGGGGAAGAGCTTGTTCAGGGAAACTCCCGTTTTTAAAACCATCAGATCTTGTGAGAACCATTCACTATCATGAGAATACAGTAAAGACCTCCCGTGATTCAATCATCTCCCACCAAGTTCCTCCCACAACACATGGGAATTACGGGAGGTACAAGATGAGATTTGGGTGAGGACACAGAGCCAAATCATATCATTCTGCCCCTGGCTTTTCCAAAATCTCATATCTTCACATTTCAAAACCAATCATGCCTTTCCAATAGTCCCCCAAAATCTCAACTCATTTCAGCATTAACTCAAAAGTCCATAGTCCAAAGTCTCATCCGAGATAAGGCAAGTCCCTAATACCTATGAGCCTGAAAATCAAAAGCAAGTTAGTTATTTCCTAGATACAATGGAGGTATAGACATTGGATGAATACAGCCATTCCAAGTGGAAGAAATTGGCCAAAATAAAGGGGTTACAAGCCCCAAGCAAATCCAAAATCCACAGAGGCAGTCAAACCTTAAAGCTCCAAAATGATCTCCTTTGACTTTATGTCTCACATCCAGGTCACACTGATGTAAGAGGTGGGTTCCCATAGTCTTGGGAAGCTCTACCCCTGCAACTTTACAGGGTACAGCCTCCCTCCTGGCTGCCTTCATGGGCTGGCATTGAGTGTTCATGGCTTTTCCAGGTGCATGGTGCAAGCTGTCAGTGGATCTACCATTCTGGGGTCTGGAGAATGGTGGCCCTCTTATCACAGCTCCACTAGGAGAAGAGTGTGTGGAGGCTCGAACCCACATTTCCCTTCTGCACTGCCCTAGTAGGGGTTCTTCATGAGGACCTGGCCCTGCAGCAAATTTCTGCCTGGCATCCAGGTGTTTCTGTACATCCTCTGAAATCTAGGCAGTTGTTCCCAAACCTCATTTCTTAACTTCTGTGCACTTGCAGGCTCAAACCACGTGGAAGCTGCCAAGGCTTGAGGCTTGCACCCTCTGAAGCCACAGCTCGAGTTCTACATTGGCCCTTTTTAGCCACAGCTGGGATGGCTGGGACAGGGCACCAAGTACCTAGGCTGCACACAGGACAGGGACCCTGGGCCCAGGCCATGAAACCACATTTTCCTTCTAGGCCTCGTGTCCTGTGATGGGAGGGGCTGCTGCAAAGGTATCTGACTTGTTCTGGAGACACTTTTTTCATTGTCTTGGTGATTAACATTCAACTCCTTATTACTTATGCAAATTTCTGCAGCCGGCTTAAAATTCTCCACAGAAAATGAGATTTTCTTTTATTTCGTTGTCAGGCTGCAAAGTTTCCAAACTTTTTGCTAGTTTTCTTTTGAAACTTAGTCATTTTAACAGCACCCAAGTTACCTCTTGAATGCTTTGCTGCTTAGAAATTTCTTCCATCAAACACTCTAAATCATCTCTCTCGAGTTAAAAGTTCCACAAATCTCTAGGGCGGTGGCAAAATGCCACCATTCTCTTTGCTGAAACATAACCAAGAGTTACCTTTGCTGCAGTTCCCAACAAGTTCCTCATCTCCATCTGAGACCACCTCAGACTGAATTTCATTGTCCATATCATTATCAACATTTTGGTCAAAGCCATTCAACATGTCTCTAGGGAGTTCCAAACTTTCCCACATTTTCCTGTCAGCCCTCCAAACTGTTCCAACCTCTGCCTGTTACCCAGTTTCAAAGTTGCTTTCATGTTTTCAGTTATCTTTTCAGCAGCACCCCACTCTACTGTTACCAATTTACTGTATTAGTATGTTTTCACACTGCTTATAAAGACCCCCAAGACTGGGGAATTTTAAAATGAAAGAGGTTTACTAGACTTACAGTTCCGCATGGCTGGGGAGGTCTCACAATCACGGCAGAAGGTAAGGAGGAGCAAGTCACCACTGATGTGGATGGCAGCAGGCAAAAAAACAAAACAAAACAAAACAAACAAAAAAAACGCTTGCGCAGGGAAACCCTCAAGTTTAAAGCCATCAGATCTCGGGAGACACGTTCACTATTACGAGAACAGCATGGTAAAGACCCGCCTCCATGATTCACTCACCTCACACCGGGTCCCTCCCACAGCATGCGGAAATCATGGGAGCTGTAAGATGAAATTTAGGTGGAAACACAGAGTTAAACCATATCACACGTTGACTTTGTACTTCTAGCACAAGGAACTATGAGAAAATAAATTTGTTGTTTAAAGCATTCAATCCATGCTACTTTGTTATGGCAGTCCTAGAAAACTAACAAAACCACCTTCAAATTATCCTGCAACTTGTTTTTATATATGTTGATACATATTGCTGTAGTTCAGTTAGCCATTGCACAGGATTCCATTACATGCATATGCCACAACTGATTTATCCACTCTCTCACTGTTGGGCGTTTAGGTCAGTCAAAATTTTCTGCTAAAATAAGCAATGTCAAATGGAACATGATCTACATGTTTCTGTGTGTATATTTGAGAATGTTACCCTACCTACACAGCTATATCTAGAAGCACATTTCTCCAATCTGTAAGATGTAGATACATGCTAGTTTAACATCAAATTGTCGAATTGTTATCACATGAGGTTAAAACAAAAACCTCTCTGCAATATTTTGTAGTTGCTTTCTTTTTGTTTGTTTGTGGCTTTTTGCTGTTTTTATTTTATTATTGTTTTGAGACGGTTTTGCTCTTGTTGCAAAAGCTGCAGGCTGGTCTGCAGAGGCTGGAGTGCAGTGGTGTCATCTTGGCACACTGCAAGCTCCCCCTCCCAGGTTCAAGTAATTGTCCTCTCTCAGCCTCCTAAGTAGCTGGGATTACAGGTGTCTACCACCATGCCCAGCTAATCTTTTGTTTGTTTGTTTGTTGTAGAGATGGGATTTCACCAGTTTGGCCAGGCCAGCCTTGAACTCCTGACCTCCGGTGATCCATCTGCCTCAGCCTCCCAAGGTGCTGGAATTACAGGTGTGAGCCACTGCGCCTGGCCTCCGTATTTGCTTCTTTATATTCTCATCAACACTTGGTATTGTTAAGACTTATGAATTATTTTCTAATCTATGTGTAAATATCTCAATATTCTGCTTTGTGTTTCTCCAATTACAATTAAGTTTAGGCATCGTTTTATGTTTAGTAAACATTATAGGCCTGGTGTGGTGGTTCACACCTGTAATTGAGTTTGAGACAACATAATGAGACCTTGTCTCTGCCAACAACAACAAAAATTGAGTGTCCTGTTTCCAAAAGTGCCTAATCATAACATTTACTCATTTTGTAACTGAATTTATTTACCACTTTCTTGGTGATTTGTAGGATTTTTTAATGTAGTCTGGCAATTGATCTTCTGTAGTTATGCATGATTGAAAAAATTTTGCTTGGAAGTTTTATGACTTGTTTTAAAAGTTTTTTCTATACAGGCATATCTCATTTTATTGCATGTCACTTTATTTTGTTCTACAGATATTGCACTTCTATTACAAATTGGTTTGTGACAACCCTGCTTTAAGCAACTTTATTGGCATCATTTTTCCAATAGCATGTGCTTGCTTCATGTCTGTGTGTCACATTTTCGCAATTCTTACAATATTTCAAACTTTTACTATATTTGTTAGGGTGATCTGTGATCAGTGATCTTTGATCTTTATTATTTTTGATATTGCTATCAAAATTGTTGCAGGGTGCCACAAACCCAGCCACATAAGATGGTGAACTTAATCGGTAAATGTGTGTGTTCTGATTGCTCCACCGACTGGCGTTTCCCCATCTTGCTTCTTCTCAGACTTCCCCATTTCCTGAGACACAGCGATATTGAAATTCGGTCAGTTAATAACCCTACTATGGCTTCTAAGTATTCAAGTGAAAAGAAAATTCACATCTCTCAAATTTTCTTAAGTCAAAATGTAGAAAGGACAAAGCTTAATTAAGAAGGTATGTTGAAAGCCAAGGCACTTGAAAAGCTAGACCTCTTATGCCAAATAACCAAGTTGTAAATACAAAGGAAAAGTTCTTGAAGGAAATTAAAAGTGCTACTTTAGTGAGCACACAAATTATAAGAAAGCAGAGGCTGGGCATGGTGGCTGACACCAGTACTCCCAGCACTTTGGGAGGCCAAGGTGGGTGGATCACAAGGTCAGGAGTTCAAGACCAGCCTGACCAAGATGGTGAAACCCTGTCTTTACTAAAAATAAGCCAGGTGTGGTGGCACACGCCTGTAATCCCAGATACTCAGGAGGCTGAGGCAGAGAATTGCCTAAATCCAGGAGGCAGAGGTTGCAGTGAGCCAAGATCGCACCACTGCACTCCAGCCTGGTTGACAGAGCGAGACTCTGTCTCGGGAAAAAAAAAAAAAAAAAACCATTTTCTTGCATACTATATAATTATCTTGTACAGAGAATATCATTACAGAGTTCAGCATACAGGTGAGATTGTGTTTCTCATATGCACTGCCCCCCAACCATTAGGACTGTCACCTTCACACATGGACACAGCCCACTGG